>JAULJZ010199994.1:0-19810 GCA_032270985.1 Heliamphora pulchella
TATTGATTCAAATCATAAATGTAAAACTTGTGTAGAAACTAAATTAATTAAAGCGCCTTTCTAATCTGTGAAAAGAAGTGATATATGTGATTTGAATTTGTTCAAATACGAGGAGATAAAAAAGTACTTTATCACTTTTATAGATGATTGTACTAGGTACTGTTATGTGTATTTTCTAAGGAGCAAAAATGAAATCTTAAAAAGTTTTATTTTGTATAAAACAGAGGTTGAGAATCAACTTGACAGAAAGATTAAAACCTTAAAGAGTGATAAGAAAGGTGAATATGAATCACCTTTAAGTGAATTTTGTTCACAACATGGAATTATCCATCAAACCACAGCTCCCCATACCTCACAGCAAAACGGAGTTGCTAAACGAAAAAATAGAACTTTAAAAGAAATGATAAATGCTTTACTCATTAGTTCTGAATTACCTTAGAACTTGTGGGGAGAAGCGAAACTTTCTACCAATTACATTCTCAACAAAATACCCCATAAGAAAACGAACAGAACTCCGTATGAATGATGGAATGGCCAAAAACCTTTCTATAAATTCTTAAAAGTGTGGGGGTGTTTAGCCAAGGTAGCGGCTCCAAATTCTAAAAGGGTCAAGATTGGACCAAAAATTGTTAATTGTATATTTATAGGATATGCAAATAACAGTAGTGCATATCAGTTTCTAGTACATAAAAATGATAATCATGAGATTCAAGTAAATACGGTCATTGAATCTAGAAATCTATCGGTCTTTGAACATGTATTTTCGTGCAAATCTACACAAGAGATAAGTTCTTTTAAAAGAACTTATAAAATTGCAGTAGGCAGTAGCTAAGTGGAATATGGGGATCAAGGATTGAGAGAAGATGATGGATCTAGACGTAGTAAATGAGCTAGAACATCTAAATTCTTTGGTTCGAATTTTTTAACATTTTTGTTAGAAAATGAGTCTCAAACTTTTAAGGCTGTAATGTCCTCCCCGGATGCACCTTTGTAGAAAGAGGCAATCAATAATGAAATTGAATCTATGTTGTAAAATCATACTTGGGAACTGGTGTATCTTTCACCTGGTTGTAAACCTCTTGGATATAAATGGATATTCAAAAAGAAAATGAGAGCAGATGGACCAATTGAGAAATACAAGGCGAGACTTGTAGTAAAGAGATACAAGCAAACTGAATGGGTGGACTATTTTAATACTTACTCGTCTGTAACCAGAATAACTTTTATTAGGATATTGATTTCTATTGCATCATTATTTGATCTAGAAATACATCAAATGAATGTTAAGATAGTCTTTTTAAATGGAGATTTACATGAAAAAATTTATATGGAACTACTTAAGAGTTTTATAGCTCTTGGATAGAAGAAGAAGGTTTGTAAGCTTGTTAAGTCCCTTTACGGGTTAAAACAAGCACTTAAACAATGGTATGAGAAATTTGACAGTATAAAACTGTCAAATAGTTTTAGAATAAATGAGTGTGACAAATATGTCTATGTGAAAGACACTGACAAATGTTATATCATTGTTTATTTGTATGTTGATAACATACTAATCTTGGGTAGTAATAATTTTATGATTAAAATTACCAAAAATATGTTGAACAAGAGGTTTAACATGAAAGATATGGGAATAACATATGTCATATTATGGATGAAAATTATTAAAATATCTGATGGATATGCCTTATCTCAGTCCCATTACGTTGAAAACATTCTTGAGAAATTTAATAAGGGTGATACCCGCATTGCAAGAACACATGTTGATATAAATTTACATTTGTCTAAGAATACAGATAAAGGCATATCACAATTAAAATATTCACGTATCATTGGGAGTCTCATGTATTTAATGAATTATACGAGACCCAACTTGACCCAAATTGAGTATGTATACTAGTAATCCTAGGACTGACCATTGGCAGGTAATCATAAAGTGACTAAGATATTTGAGATACATCCAAAACTATGGATTGTACTACACTCGATATCTAGCTGTACTGGAAGGGTGCAGTGATGCAAATTAGATATATAATACTAATGTCTTAAAATTCATAAGTGGATATGTATTCACTTTGGGTGGAGCAACTGTGTCATGGAAATCGTCTAAACAAACGTGTATAGCGAGGTTCACAATGGAGTCTGAGTTTATAGTTTTAGACAAAATTAGAGAGGAAGCTGAGTGGCTCCGCCAATTTTTAGAAGACATCTCTATGTGACCTAAACCTATGCCAGCTATCTGCATACATTGCGATAATTAATCAGCAATAGTTAAGGCACATAATAATATCTATAACAGTAAATTTCGATATATATACGTCGCTGACACAATACTGTGAAACACTTGCCCTCGAGTAGAATAATTTTCATTGAATATATAAAGTCTAAAGATAATATAGCGGATCCGTTAACTAAAAGTTTAAGCGGAAAGCAAGTTAGTCATTTATTGAAGGGAATGGGTTTACAACCTATGAATTAAGAGTCGCCTCAATGGCAACCCAATCTAGCTGACTGGAGATCTTAAGATCTAGGTTCAAAGGGACAACCGAATTGTGTGTGACTTAATATCATTACTGTCGAGATAAAATTTTCTACCCATTTCTATGATAGTACAATGATACTTGTAGTGTTACTAGGTTAAGCTATACTTTTAATGGTTCTTATAACTTGAAATTCAAGTGGGGTATAACAAGATACTCTTAATAAGAATCACCTATATGAGTGAGAATGGGCCACTTCTGTGAGAATGCTAAGGCTACATTTTCTAACAATACTCATGAAATCAGAATTTGTTCAGGGCCAAAATTGGCACAATTGTGAGAACCTAGCTGTGTTTAGAAAAATTTTGTGTGAACTTTATTATCTTAGCTTACACAAATGGCTAAACAGTTCAAGGTATCGCGTCCACTAATTAGCCACTAAGTCTGATAGTTTTTTACAAGGTAAGGTTCAAAACCAAAAGCTACCTATTATATGTAGAATTTTTCTTATTGAACTTTCTTTGTGTCTGCATCTTGTTGCATCTTCTTTTCCATTAAATTCCATTCATGGGAAAGATTGTTGGAAAAAAGTGGGCTTTAAAAAATTAGAATATGATTTCTAGCTAACTTTGAAATTAATTATCTTTGTGTTGGATTAATCTTTTTTGATTATTTCAAGTTCTAATTTGTTTATCTCTATGAGTAGAGTAATCATGAATTTTGTGGTATTTAAAACTATTAATGGATGAATGAGAAATTGACTCCAAAAGTATACTATTGAAGTTGGCAAAAATGTGATAACTAAGTCCTATCCCACGTTGGTTGAGAGTGAAATAGGTGAGTTTCCAATCCCACATTGGCTGAGAGAAATATGGGTGAGTGGCTTATATAAGCCAAGTCGAGCATAAGGGGTGTGCCCCTTGGGGGTACCTAATTTTGTGAACGGGGGAGGACCTACCCAGCGGTGGGTTCAACCCAAACCCCACACGCGCGCACATGCGTGCCGCCGCTGCCCGCCCATTCGACCGACCAACTGGTTGGTCGGGCTCGAGCCCGAGCCTGGATCGTGGGTTGTGGTTTGACCCTTATCTTTTTGTAGAAAATTTATTTAATTAAAATTTTAAATTTAAAATTTAAATTATTTAAATTTTAAATTAATAGTTACCATTTAATCCGAACCGTTGGAAGGATTCAAGATCGTTGAAGTCAATTTTGGGTTCGCACCTGTTGGGTTAGGCCGAATTGGTGCTGTTTCGATTCGGTTTAAACCGAACCGTCACCTTCAAATGCCTATATATAGGCTGCTGCAGAAGCCATTTCCATATACTGCTCAAAAGCCTCCTATATTGAAACTCTGCTTTTGCATTTCATCTCCAAGTTTTCGAGAAAGTTTAAGCACACCAAGGTTCGTTGTGTGTGTAGTTTATTATGCTTCTACTGCACACGGTAATCATTTTATCCTGGAGGCAGACGTCCAATCCACCGCAAGCACCGAGGCAGGGACGTAATCTGTCTTAAAGAGACACCGTTGAACGTTGACTCAATCCCAACCCGTTCTGTAAGACTGTTCTAGTTTCATTTGTGTTCTCTTCTGTACTGTTTTAATATATTAATCTTCGTCTTCATTTTTTATTTTGTTTAATCTTTTTTCCTGAAGAAAACAATATTTATTTATGTTCTGTTTTAAAATATAAAACAATGTTTTAAAATACTGTTTCGGGTTTCTATTTAAAAAATAAAATAAAAACCAATCTTCTGTTTTATTTAAACAAAATTATTTTCTGTAGTATTATTTTGTAAGTGAAAAATAGATTTTCTTAATTCTATTTTAATTTTATTCTAAAATTAGTTTCAGATTGTTGTAATTTTATTACTCCTGTTTGGTGATGACCGGGTTTTGTTAAACCGACAGATTGTTGTAATTCCAGAATTTTGAATCCAATAAATTTGGTTTAAGGTTCTATTTTTGCTATTTTTAGGGATATAAACTAAACACTAAACTACTATTTTACTAGGTTTTATTTTCATGAATTAATATTCCTAAAATGGCCCTGAAATTAGTCTGAACTTTTCCAGCTGTAGTCGTCATACAAATTAGTAACGTATATTTTTCATAGCAAGCGAACTCAAAATATGTAATTAACGTAATTTTATATACATTAAATGTTTGAATTGCAAATGTAATTATGAAAAATAAATAAATATATATGAAAATATATAAGTTGTATATATTTCATTTTGATAATAGGATATACATAATAATTTATCAAGATTTTTTGATAAGTAGTTATATTTGTCGATATGGTATCTAGATATTCCCATTTCGTGTAGCATAGTTATCATTTCACATAACATTAAATCTCATTATCAAATATAATTCGTTACGAATAACAACGTTATCATTTTTTATAATAAAATTATCATATTCTCATTTTTTGTAATAAAATTATCATATTCTCATTTTTGTATTTTCTATAATAAAACTGTCATGATGAATAACAATATTATCATTTTCAGCAACAATCATTCTCGTGATAAATAATAGTGTTATTATTTTCTGCAACAACCATTCTATTTTCTATATAAAAAAAATGAATAAGCACAAAAAATGAAAGTTTTTTATGGTTACATTTTAACTTTCCACAACAAGTCCACAACAGTCGTGTAAGAAAATTCTAAAACATACATATAGTTATTTTCGGTTGAAGATGGTATACCGTATCAAACCATTAATTATGAAATATAATTATCATAAATAGTAAATCATTAAGATTCGTACTGTTATATCCAGTCAAATGATTATAATGAAATGTATAGCTTCTATATCTAAACTGTATAAGTAATATGTATATATGCATTTAATTTCTATAATAACACTGTCATGAGGATATAAATGTCCAAAAAATATTAAATATTTCAATAAAGATTTCATGAAATAACAGTTTACCACATAAAATTTAACCCAAAATAAGTAACCAAAATAGGATCCTAAAGTAATTAACCTTTTCTAAATTTGAAAATTTTACTTTGGAACCCTGCACGGATAAGTGTGAAATTTGGTTTAAATTTTTTTTGTAATTGATGAATCTTTTTAGCATTAATTCGAACGAAATTATCTTAGATTTTTATTGTTATTAGAAATTAAAAAAAATTAAAAAGATTTTAAAATTTAAATAAGATGAAAAAAAGTCACTTAATAAGTGTTTAGGGACTCTTTTCCTCTTTAAGAACTAGGGATGACAATAGAATAGGACAAGAACGAGAAAAGATATCAGGAATATAGTAAAATGGGGTGGGATGGAGTTATTTCGAAAATAATTTTTAAAGTTTAAGTATGAAACATTAATAAGAGTTATAAATAATATAATTAATAAAAAATAATAGTTGATAAATCAATTAAAACTAAAAATACAAAATGTAAGAAATAGAAATGAAAAATTATAATTAAGGATAATATTTTAATATTTTAAACTTATTATATTTTTAAAAAAATATTTTTTATATGTATATTTATATTTATAAATTATTTAGTTTATGTAATTGGGGTGGGATTTTTGTGTGTTTCTATTGCACAAAGAAGAAAAATATGGTGTCCAACTCTATCCGTGACTTACATTAACAACTTTATACTGCTTAATGGGTATATTGCACCTCAGTCTACACTCGCACAGGGGCAAGGCCGTATTCATTGGTCCTTGGTGGCGAAGCCATTATCCCATTTCAATGTTCTTGAAATTCAATTATTCACTATTATCTGAAGACTTTTGCTATCCCTCATATAGGGTGTTACAAGTTTGTTACTAGCGAGCAAGTTTGTTACTAGCGAGCTTTATATGTCCGAGAGTGAGTAGAAGCTCATGGAGTAGTTCCGGCATCAAAGAATGTCAATTGAAAGAATATCAACGAAAGGCTCAGATGTAGCATGTGCATAGCAAGCCAGAACTGGCTAAGATAAAGAAAATTTCGACACTGATGAAATGAGTTTGAAAGCATAAACATTGAAAAAAATCACTCTCAATCTGATCAAGCGAGAAATGCTTTACCGATACAGTAAAGCAAGAGAGCTCATTAACAAGGCCATCTTCCATCCGTCTTACTTAGATAATACGAGACTCCGAACCACGACGGATTGGAATCGGACATTTTGTAATGCTCCAAATCACTATATCAATCCATTCCAATCCAATCCCACCTTCATTCATGTGTTGCAACTCATTAGCTATAGCCAGTAGCTAGGAGTTTTCCCTTTAAGCGAATATTAGACAAATACAGCTGAACGCAACACCTCTTAGTATAACCTCGGAGGTCCCCCATCAACTTCCAGAACTGAAACTGAACACTTATTTAATATTCAGAGGCAAAACAACCCAAGTGTCGTGCCACACGGGACGAAGGAAACAAATACCGTCCTATCTCGTTTGTTATTAGTGGTGAAAAAAACCCGTACATAACGGAGTGGGACAAAAAAAATTTCCATCCCTAATAAGTTCTTTTAACTCTAACCCAAAATATAGATTCTTCTTGTCATAAGAAATTAAAAAAATAAGAAATTAAACAAGAAATGGAGAGATTTTGACAAAAGTCTTATTTTCTTACTTATATAGAAATTGGTACTATTTAAAAAAATTAATGGTATAAGTCTTATTAATTTTATAATACCAAATATATCCTTAATGACAACTCTCGTCAACCTTTTCTTCTTTGATCAAATTTATTCTCTCTTTTGTTTTCTCTCCTTTAGTTGCAAATTTATCTCCAACAAAGAATTCTTACAAAAAAGAATATAAAAGGAAATATTAATTAAATATAAATATATGTATTTGTTTGAACTTTTTGAGTTAAAAATTTGATAATTTTCTAACTTTTAACATATATATTTATTTTTTATGAAATTAATATTTCTATAACCTATCCTTTGAGATCTATCAAATAATATTCATATTAAATAAAAAAAAATTTAAAAAAATAAACAGAGAAATTTTTCAGTTCTAAAACTGAAAAATTTATCAATTTTGAAATCTCAATTTTGAAATTTAACAAAGAGAGAAATTTATCGGTTCTAAATTTTATTAAGTTACAAACTAATAAATTTATTAATTTTAAAATTTTAACAAAATTTAACTGGTGAGAAAGAAAATTTAATTGCCTAGACCCCTTGATCGATCAAAAGACCGCTCGAACGGTTCTTGCAAGTCTACTGGTTTTTCACTCGAAACACAAAAACAAAATATTTTCCATGACCGCTTAATAGACCGCTCGAACAGTCTAACGGTGAATCCTTTTTCAAAACACCACCCTTGAATACTCAACACTTAAACTTTTTCTCCGTCTATTTTAAAGCCTCTAAGGCAAAACAAGCCAACAAAAATTGGTTCAAAACCTCCCTCAAAGCACAAGTTTGATATAAAGTATAAAATCAACCAAAAACGATAACTATTACATACAAATATGAAAATATACAACCAAAACATGGTTCCTCTCATAAACATACAACATACATGCATGGATAACCAAAGCCTTGAGGCTTGTATAACATGCTTTCAAGTACAAAACTTATAACTTCATTATATGATTCAAATACACAACGGTATTAACAATTAATCAACAAAAATACTAAAATCAACAAAAGAGATTTTGTCTTCGCCTCCTCCGGGGCTTACCGAGATCTATCCACGTGATTAAATTCAACTGAAAGTTTTTAAATCCCACAACGTGAGCCGAAACCTAGTATGAATAGACTAACATGAATTAAAAGGATAACATGCAATCTCAAAATAGTTTTCCATCCTTAAAAACCACAAGTTTTTATATAGTCCCATAACATTTGACAATTTAACACATAAACCACACGATATTTTTCAACAAGGTTTTCGCAACCCATAATGATTCAAATTATGTAATTTTTTACCGGTTTTCACCGTAGGACCAATATTCGCCCCCAATAATGCATTTTTTTATGGGCTTTCACAGCGGCACCATTATCCGCCCCAAATAATACATGACTTAACAAATGTTTGCACACACTAAGCCATGTACAAATATCAAAATACACATAGCAATGTCATCCATCTAACTATGAAAACCAACCAACGTTAAAAAAATAGTTCAACCCCAAGGGTTAACTCCAAACCTCCAAAATTACGTTTTTGCAACATACACATGAATTCTTCTAAATTTCAAAACTCACCCCTTTGAAAGTAACGGACACACACGTCCACCAGCTTTGTAGTAAACCAAAAAAATGCATAACATGCTTTTTATCCAACCGAACATGGTTTAAACACAAAGTTAAATATTTATGACATTTTAAAACAATAAAAATGCGTATAAATCGCATGTAACACCCTTTCAAAGTAAAATAGTCTAGAATCCTATATCAAAGAGTTAAAAACTCAACGCTTCAAGCACCGACGAGAAATTGAAGTCACCAAAATGCGATTCCGTTCAAATGAATGCGAAGCCCACGGCAAGTATAATAAGGATCGATTATCCCCACACCAAGAGCTAGGCCCAAGCCAAGCTAAAAGTTAGAGAGAATATAGAGAATTTGGATGTTCTTTCAAGAGAGAACAAAATAAGTTTGCAAGAGAAGTTTTAGTGCGAGAATCAATACCACTAGCTGGCATTTAAGCACCCCTAGCAGGTAGACTGCTCGAGTGGTCTAAAGACCGATCGAGCGGTCCTACACAGAAAAGGTTTCTAACTTTTTACAGCGACGTCCAACAGGACCGGTATTAAAACCAACGTGCACTTTAAGTTAACACATACAAATATACTTTAAGCTAAAACATATAGAAATATACTTTTCTATAACAATTAAAAACAAGAACCAACACATTACATATATACATAACAAAAAATAAAAGGAACCGGGTCTCACATTACCATTGTGCATATGTGTTATAATAGCAACACATTTAATGGATATTAAATGGGAACAAATAAGTCCAGCATAATTAGATTTCAAAAGATTGAGACAAAATCTATTTTTGAAAAAAATAGAGCATGACTAACTCTCTTACCACTACCCTAAATAGCACTAGTCACTAATTAACTCTACATCTAAAATAAAATTAAAAAATTAACAAAAAAAGCTCCAAAAAGAAAAAACCTTGGCCAAACAAGGTTTAATGAACTATTTGGGATGTCTAAAAAGTTTTCCTTTTAAAAGGTTTAGGTTTTTATAAAAAAAGAGAAAAAAAAAGAATAGATTATTTGGGATAATATTTTTGAATAATTTTTTTATTTTTTTACTTTTTATTGAAATATATCTAATCTACTCTTATTTTTTACCTTTAAGTTATAGTAATGACACAAGTTTTTTAATTTTTAGGGGTAAAGTTAACTTTTTAATTAAATGTATAATTATAGTCATTTCGTTAAAAAAAAAAGAGTATTTGAAATGTCAAATTTGTTTACTTTAATTTTACCCCTTCCCATTAAAATAAATTACACTTCTATAACAAACTTTAGTTTATCTAAAATTATTTTATTGTAATAATTAAGAAAATCTTAATTAATAAAAGCACAAACAATCAAATCACAAGAATTATTGCATAAGATTCACTCTTTTCTATTTCTCACACTTTCAAAAGAGACTTACCATAGTATTATTTCTCATATCTCTTTTGATGGAATATTAATAATAGTTTTTTGAAGTGTTTATCAAACATATTTCGCATGATATATATACTTGAGCAAAAAAAGTAATTAATTTTATGCTATAATTCTTTTCACCAACTGTTTATGCTTTTGTTTAATAATCTGATTGATTTAATGACAATGAAATAAATATAATTTCAAGTAAATTAAATTGGGGTTAAAAAAGTTATTCATAATACAATGGGATCACGGGGTATTTGATATAACTGAATTTATAAACTTATAGATTATAACTGAAAAAATATGATTGCGACTTTAAGTAGAAATCACAAATATTTGTTATAATCGTAAATTTATAGTTTCAAATAGTAGAATTTGTATTTTTTGATTTAACATTAGAAATTATAAATAGGGAACTTTTCACCTATGCCCTACTTTTATAAGTTACTTGTTTAGAAATTATACTTGTTTGAATTTTTTTAACTATTTACTGAATTATATACGTTAAAAATCTTCAAGAAAAAAAATCTAACAAACACCCAGCTAAAATTGGAATAAAACCAATTATTATTCTGGAATCATAAACATTTTTGGAACAAGGTCTCAAGATATGACTTATTTTTCCAATTTGAAATGAAGTCAATTTTCATTCGATGTGTATTAATTACAAAGACTAAAAAAAAAGAAGTAAAAGAGTAAGTATCTTTTTTGTGTTTTAAAGTTTCGATGATCTCCAGTACAAAATTGAGGTTCACATTTTTTAAATATTATACAGATCTTCCTATCTTTATCACTCGCGAGGATCTTTGTAGCTATATGTAAGTGTCCACCCCTATAAGAGTGGGGAACCTACCGTGAATGAACTTAAAGAACCGTAAATTTTGACAAGGTGTAGTAGTTAATAAAATTATAATTTTAACCTCATTCCATTTGCATAATTATACTTTTTACATATACCTTTTTGTGTTTTCTTCTCACTTTTCCCTCAAATGCTTAAAATACATTATCTCATGCTTCTACTAAGATTATAACACTACTTCCCCATGGATATTCATGTTGTATTTAATTCCTTTTTTCTTTTATATTTGTCTTTATGCATTGTACAAGATGGGAAGATTACCCAATCTTTACTCAACAACATTGAAAGGGCATTGTGTAATCCACTACTCCAAATGACAAATGCAATTTTCCGAAGTCCACTAAGAATTGATATGCACCAAATGATCAATGCTTCTCTACAATGACACTAGAGACCTAGAAATTATAGGCTTTGACAAGAAAGAGAATCCCACACAATAATTTAAACTTACATTCATGGGTTTTGTCAAGTGATGTGCCTAATTTACAGTACTGATGCCTAACTTCGTTGTTATTGATTTAAACAGTGAATTTATTACTTTTGTGTAGGTCTTTTGCTTAACAATTTAGGTTATAATAATTGGTGGTTGACATTTAACATTAATTGATCGTGGAAGCGTACACAGATTTGATTAGTTTGGTTCTTGCCAAATTCGGGGACTAAACATGACTGCTAATTCTAAAAATTATGGACCCAATTCAGACGATTGGACCTAATAGAACCAAACCAAAACTAATCATTCTAAAACTAATCATATTGAAAGTAGCACCTTGGATATTTTGATAAAAAATTTGGTTTCTTATTCTGAAATACTGAGAATTAAAACCTTGAATATCGTAATGAAAAATGCAATTTTCTCATTCCCAAACTCAAATTCTATATAATTCAAGTTCATCAGCAAAAGCATTAGCTATTTATTCAAAACAAATCACATTGTTAGTTACTTATTCAAATTATTAGGTAAATGGTTCACTTAGGTTGTTGCATTGCGTGAAAAAAACTGAGTGAGACTGTGAGAAAGAGAGGTTGCTATGCAGATTAGGATTAGGGCAATAAAATGTTTAGGGTTAGATGGCTCGGGTCGAAAATTATACATATTATGCTCTCTTATTATACAGTTTGATTCGATTTGAACTATGGGTTTTTTTTAAAAAATTAATATTGAGAATTGACTGGTTAACAACGGTTTTCAAACTATGTGATTGGGAAATAAACCACTACAAATTTGAAGTAGTCTGAATTGGTTTGGATTGAATTACTGGTTCATTTTGTTTGTTTGAACAGCCCTAATTGTTTGTGTGACTCGCTTATAGCACACATCATAACTTTTATGCAAGGTAATTGTCTAACAACTAAGGGCTGTGGCCATTATTAATTAATCGATGTTTAGCATTGCTATAAGAGCACATAATAATTTTCTCAGGACGTAACCCATGTAAAAATTTGATACTATAATCTTTGTCTCAATTATTAAGTGTAGAAGTTATTGATGTTTTCGCAACTGTAGTCAATTATAGTTTATTTACCTTGTTTTGGTATTTGTTCCTGCTTAAATTATAATTTTTAACTTGTAATTTAACAATAAATTAGAAAAAAAAATCTAATTAATTCTTATTATAGCTTTTTTGTTTATGTTTTCTATTTCTAAATCAATAAATAAATTTTACTATTTTAAACTATAAATTTATAATTTTAACAAATACTTGTAATTTCTATTTAGAGTCATAATCATATATTTTCAACCATAAATTATAAGTACATAATTTCAGTTACAAAAAACACTCCCATCGACTTATGTAGGCCTCATTTGATAATCGGCATTAAGTCGGACTTTTTTCCTTTTTGCTTAAAGTTTAAAAAGCTAAAAATCCTAAAAAAAATAAAAAGCCCCATTTGACACCCCAAAATCTTTTAGCCTTTTAGCGAATTTGCTTTAATACATATTTTTTTATATTTTTTAGAAATATCATAACTTTTGTTATACATATCTATTTTTTATAAAATTATATTTTTAAAATCTACTCATCAAAATCTATTAAACAACATCTATATTAAATATAAAAATATTTAAAAATAAATTTTAAAAAATTATAACAATTTTAAACTAAGTTTTTTGCTCTTTGACACAAAGTCACTTTAAGCCAATTTTTTAGCTTATTGCCTTTTGGCTTAGAGTCACTCATATGGTTCATCAAACGAATTTTTTATTTATTTGGTTTAAAACGACTTTAAATAAAAAGTTTAACTTAAAGCAAAATTGTCAAACGAGGCCATAATTGACTTCTAGCTTTTTTAGAAACTTGTTTTAAGGAGCATATTCAATTCTTCATTTTTAGTGGGATCTTTGTGGATTTTTGGATCTTTTTTCTATTGAAACCCATGACTAAAAATTAGTAAAAAAATCCAAAATCAAATAAAATCCATAAAAAGAAGTTGATCCTTATCGAGGTTTTTATCTTCCTATTTCATAATTGATAGGTACATGCATGTCAAGGATAGAAAGAGAAAAAAAGGGCAAGCATGAGCATATTAGATAGCAGATAGGCAAACCCTTTCTCTTACAAGAGAAACAACAAGAATCTTGATAGTACAATGGGAATCTACTCCAATAACTTCTACTCGCAATTAAGTGAGGAACAGTTATGCTACATGCACAGATCTCTTGTAACACCTCGATTCTTTTTATGGCAACGATATTGTCTGCTTTGGTCAAAGTATTCACAATTTTGTTCTTCCCAATAGGTCAACTATCCTTACATTACTCTAGAATGAGCACACTTAACTAAGTTCTGTTAGGATCTTTACCACCTAAAAAAAGGTCTCGTTGCTATGTAAGGGTCTAAGATTTTTTATTTATAACCTAGGAACTTTCTCTCCCTTTTCAATATGAGACACTAGAATATCACAATCCACCATCTTAGGATTGCACGTCCTCGTGTAGTTAACTAAGTTCTGCTAGGATCTCTACCACTTAGAAAAAGGCCTCGTTGCTATGTAAGAGTCCAAGGTTTTTCATTTATAACCTAAGAACTTCCTCTCTCTTTCTAATATGGGATACTAAGATATTGCAATCCATCCTCTTAGGGCTATATGGCCTCGTGTAGTAGCCTACCAATTCTTATTGACTCGCCCACTAGAGATGTAATTTTGATCCGGCTCGGCCATGACTCGGGTGAGCCAAGCCTGGCTCGCACCAAACGGGCTTGCGCCAAATATTTGGATCGGGCCGGGTTAGGTTTTTTTGTCCAGGGGTCTGTTCAGGTCCTAGGGGTCCTAGGCTAAGGTTAGGGCCTCGGACTCGGGCCTAGGGCCGGGCCACGGGCATGTCAGATGGGCGGGCCGTGCGGGCTTTTAATTTTTTTCTTTTTCTTTTTGTTTTTTTTGTTTAATTTGTTATATATTATTAGTTATAAATTTATAGTTTATTATTAGTTATTAGTTATTACTTTATTATTTACTTATTATTATGATGTTATATTTTATTAGTTGATAAGTTTATAATGTATTATTAATTTATTAGTTTATTTAAATTTATTAGTTTTGATAATTTATGGTTTATCATTAGTTGTTAAGTTATTAACTTATTAGTTTATTCTATAAGTTTATACTTTATTTGTTTATTAGTTTTTAAGTTTACAGTTTATTAGTTTATTATTACTTTATAAGTTTATAGTTTATAACTTTATATTATTAATTTATTATAGGTTTAATAGTTTACTTACTATAAGTTTATTATTAATTTGTAAGCTTATAGTTTATATAATTATAAGTTTATAAGTTTATAATGTATTATTATTAATTTAGTAGTTAATTATTTATTATAAGTTTATAACTTATTATTTTATTATATAAGTTTATATCATAAATTTATTATTAATTTATAAGTTTATAGTTTATATTATTATAAGTTTATTAATTTATTATAACTTACAAGTTTAACAATTAAATGCAATATGCTTGAACAATTAAAATAATAAAATACAATATAAATTTTATTAATCAAAAATCAAATTTTAACAATTATATTATATTTTATACATTATAAGTGTATTGTACACTTTCAAAAAATAAAAAATAAAAAAATTACATCACTATAGGTCAAATATATTCCAAATAGGTTGGTACATACAACCCTAACAATCATTTGCATTATTCTCTACTTAAAATATATTATAAATGAATTTATTTAAATTAGAGAGTAGAGAGTAGAGAGATTTGTGAATGAATTTATTTAAATTGTAGTGCCCCCTTTTTATAGAAAAAAAATTTATAATTTATTTTAAAAATAAAAAAACAAAAAAATAAAAACTAGCCGTTGAGCCAGGCTCTGGATGGGCCGGGCAGGGCTAGCCCCTACAAATACTTAATCTCGGCCTTTCATTTCAAAAAATAACGATCTAAGCTATTCATTTTGAATTTGTGACCATTGAATATTGAGAAGTGGCTGTTGGAGGCGCGGGGCTCGGGCCAGGCCGAATCATGCCTAACAGTAACATAATTTAAGCCATTGGATTTTTGGGGTTTAATTCTGACCATCGAATCAAAGGGAAGAAGCCATTGGGCTCGGGCTCGGGCTCGGGCCGAGCTGGGTCAAGGGCCAACCTCGTTGGCGAGCAAAATCGAGCTCAAATGGGCAGGCTTAGTATCAGGCTTCGGGCCCCGGGCCAGCCCAGCCCAGTCCATGGGCTTAGGGAGGAGGTCTAGGCCCGGGGTTACGGGTTATAAGCAAGGGCAGAGTTCGGGCTATAAGCGGGCCAAGTCGAGCCAGCACAGTGGCGAGCCTCAGGCGGCCCGTAGGCCTTTTTTACACCCCTACTGCCCACTCAGTAGCACGCCTACATGACATGCGAGACAACAATGGTCCACACTCGGAGATGGAGAGAGTCGGCTCCGATACCACTTATAACACCCCGACCCTTCTCATGGCAATTATATTGTTCGCTTTGGGCAAAACTTTATGATTTTATTCTTCCCAAGAGGCCACTCATCCTTGCATTACTCTAGTGTGAGCACACTTAACTGAGTTTTACTAAGATCTCTACTAGGATTGTAGTATCCTAGTATCCCATATTGAAAAGAAAGAGAAAGTTCTTAGGCTATAAAAGAAAAATCTTGGACCCTTACATAACAACGGGATCTTTTCTCAGGTGGTAGAGACTCTAACATAACTCAGTTAAGTATATTCACACTAGAGTAATGCAAGGATGAGTGACCTCTTGAGAAGAACAAAATTGTGAGGGTTTTACCCAAAGCAAATAATATCGTTGTCATGAGAAGGGTTATGGTGTTACAAGTGGTATCAGAGCCGACTCTTCCCACCTCCTAATGTGAGCCCCTGCCGTCTCGCACGACATGTAGGTGGGCTATTAAGTAGTCGGGTTGATAAGAACTGGTAGGCTACTGCACGGAGACGTGCAGTTCTAAGGGTGGTGGATTGTGATAACTTGGTATCCTACATCAGAAATGGAGAGGGAGTTACTGGGTTATAAAAGAAAAATCTTAGACCCTTACATAGTAACGAGGTCTTTTTCCAGGTGGTAGAGACCCTAGAAGAACTCAGTTAAATGTACTCACGCTAGAGTAATGCAATGATTGGTGACCTCTTGGGAAGAACAAAACCGTGAGAATTTTGCCTAAAGCGGACTATATCGTTGCCATAAGAAGGGTCGAGGTGCTACATCTCTTATGACCAACCAAACGTAGATGTGAAACAAGGATTAGGACTCTTAGATCTAAGAGCCTTAATTTTTGTTTCACGTGCAAAAGTTTTAATCTTTGTTTGACATGTGTTTGGTCGGCTATCAAAAATCTGTGTATCTTTTTTCAGAGAGGAATGTAAATTACAAGCTAACGAGCTAAGAGAAAAGAGAGATACACAACAGGTTTTAGTTCTCTACTATCAATAAAATAAAAAAATTGAAAGTTAAGCTTGGTTCAGAGAGAACCACAAACAAGCTTAACCAGCTAAATACGAGCTCAAAGAGCTTTCAAAGAGTTATCTTCGACTTGACTGGTTGGCTTCCTATCTCTGCTTTACCAGTTGCTAAAATGAACTCTGAACAACTGACCTATTTAACTCAATGATTAGAGTATTACTTTTATACAAGAGACTCAGTGGTTCAAATTCAATAGTAGGCAAGTTACTATTTTTAATTCATTTTACATAGAGTAAATATTGGTGTTCTTTGAAAAACAGAGATATGATTAGGACTAAAGCACATACAATAGACCGATTGACACACATTCACTAGTGAACATTGGTATATATCGTAGTTCTTCGCAATTTGGACATTGATATTACTGTGTTCATGAAATTGAGTCGATTTTATTATGAAATGAGACAATACAAAAATTAAAATCTTAACCATAAACAATGAACATATACATCCAAAAAAGGGGGTCAGATTCCAAAATAGATCATTTTTTTTTAATTTCTAAAATAAGATGGCCCATGAGTGGAATTCCAAAAAAAATAGAACCGGCTCAACATGCCTAAGCACTAGAAAAGCAACCTATCCAAATTGAGGATTTAAACTAACTAAACATTAAAAGTAAAAATGAAACAAAGTGCTGCCGTTCTTTTTGGCTTTAACAAACTGTCAAAAGTGTAATGATTTTAGTGATCTTTACATCTTAGGACTGATCATTTGATTTAGAAATACTTCTACGCTTTTTTTTCACCTTAATTTATTTTTTAGTGTTTTTCCTGTTCTTCTTAATTTATAAGAAACTGATTCTTTTTCTTCAAAAAGTAAAAAAAAAAAAAAAAGTTAAAACAACTTTTTGACTTTTTTTTTAATTTCATGTTAATTTCCCAAGTTTAAGTCATTATCTAATTTTAATGTTCCGACTTTTAAAATAAACTGAAAAGTAAAAAAAAATAACAATAATCAATAACGAAAAAAACAAAATTTGGTAGGGTAAAAGCTGTTACTAGCCTTTGTTTGACTATCGGCTTTAAGCCCGCTTAAATCTTGCTTTTTGGCTTTTCGTTTAAAGCTCAAAAAGTCAAAAAAATCTTATTTTTTAATTCTCAACTTTTAGTTTATTTATTTTTAGACTTTTTAACTTTTTTCATAATAATTTTTAATTTTTTCCTTCTACGTATAAAAGTACACTAATTTCAACCAAACAATCATATCCAATTCATTTAAACCAAAAGACAATTATGAAATTTCACATTAAACTTATTTGGCTTTTTTGGTAACTTAAAAGTCACTATTTTTTCAACTAAACGAATTTTTTAACTTTTTGGTTTAAAGTGGCTTAAAACTAAAAAATCGACTTAAAGCCAAATTGCCAAACAAAGGCTAAATGGGGCCCGAGAATAACTTTTTTTGTTTTATTTAAAAAAAATGTTACTTCCCATATCATTTAGTTATCCCGATGTTTCTATTACTATCATTTTAAAGACTTTTCAGGCCATGTTTGGAGAGATGAAAAATAAGATTGAATTGAATTATTAGTACGAAGCATGCTATAATTCTATATTTGTTTTTATAAAATTTTATTTAGACTATTTATCTGTTCGGATTTGTTATCCCACAAACAAGTGATAACTAATGAAGAGCAGGAAAAAAGGATTAAGAGTCATGAAATTAAAATTAAGTGGAAAATACCAAATTTACCATCAACATTCAAGTACAAAAATGATTTATTAATTTATTATTTATTTATTATTCATCTTAATTAGGAAAATTAGTAAAGTAAAATATCATTGATCTAAAATTTAAAAAAAATATTATTGACAGGAAATTTCCTGACGATATTTTCGCTTTGGCTCGTTATGGCAAATCTATGACAAATCAAGTTTTAAATATTCGACGGTTTGATAATCTTGTTCTTGGAAGTGGATCATATTTGAATATCAGGGTGTGGTAGCCCTTGATGGCCTCTGCCTCTACACTAATAAAACATGAAGATACTGTAAGACAGGTTTTACTGATTGATCGGTATTTTAATTGATCGATCAGTCCTATACACATAACTGCATTAAGCAGCCTTTAGGGTTATGCCGTATGTAGAGGTTTTGGGTTAGGTAGGCAGTTTTGGTCACTTTGACGATCATGCATGTATTGCTGCTGCGGTCTTTGTGATTTTAGACTCAAAGATATTCAACTGAACAGATACATGAGATCCTAGAAGCTTCACGACAACTGTTCAGAAACTTTATCATTGATTCGTTCGAGACTTGATATAACACCCCGACCCTTCACATGGTAACAATATTGTCCGCTTTGGGCAAAACCCCAACGATTTTGTTCTTCCTAGGGGGTCACCCATCTTTCCATTGCTCCCAATAAAGCACGCTTAACTGTGGAGTTCTGCTAAGGTTTCAACCACACGGGAAAATGCCTCGTTGAATGTAAGGGTCCAAGGTTTTTTCTTTATAGCCCAGGAACTCCCTCTCCTTTTTCGATGTGGGATACCAGGATATCACAATACACCCCCCCTTAAGGCTACACGTCCCCGTGTAGTAGCCTGCCAGCTCTGTAGCCTGCTAGTCCTTATCGACCCGTCCACCTCCGTAGCCCGCCTACGTGTCACGCGAGACGGCAGGGGCTACACTCGGAGGTGAGGAGAGTCGGCTCTGATACCATCTGTAACACTCCGACCCTTCACATGGTAATGATATTGTCCATTTTGGGCAAAGCCCTCACGGTTTTCTTCTTCTGAGAGGGTCATCCATTCTTGCATTGCTCCCACCTAAGCACGTTTAACTGTGGAGTTCTACCACCTGGGAGAAGGCCTCATTGAATGTAAAAGTCCAAGATTTTTTCTTTATAGCCCAGGAACTCCCTCTCCTTTTCGATGTGGGATACCAGGATATCACAATCTACCTCCCTTAGGGCTGCACGTCTCCGTGCAGTAG
>JAULJZ010200015.1:0-19807 GCA_032270985.1 Heliamphora pulchella
ACCCAACCACTGAACCACCAACAAACAGCCCAGAATTCAGTCGACTGGACCCAACCCCCAGTCAACTGAAAAACCCATTGACCCTTGGCAACTTATATTTTTTTGGTTAAAAATGTCAAAAAGTTAAAATTATTCGTTTGACAAAAAAATTTAAAAGTCAAAAAGTCAAATAAAAACACAAATTTTTAGAATATTCTATTCATACTTCCACCACTTTTAAAATACAATAATATCATTTATTCATAATCTATTTACTACCACTATCCATTATATGTAATTGTTAATATCAAATATATAAATGAGTAAAGTTATCCACTTTGAACAAAAAACTAAAAAGTTAACTTTTTACCCAAATAGTCAACGTAAAAAAGTTAGCTTAAAACCTAACTTAACAAATAACTTACTTTGAACTCAATTTAATTATTTAGCTAAAAATGTAAAAACAAAAAGATTAACTTTTACGTTAGTTACCAATCGACTGAGTGATTTGTTGCATTTTGAGTGTTTGAAAAGACATCGTGCATATTGAATTAGGTTGAGTTGGGCCTAAAAAATTAAGAAGAGGGCGACTTAATTCGAGTCTCATCCGAAATGTGCACCTATTTACTTTTTGGTGTTATTTAGGAGTGTTTGGGAATGCTAGTGTTTGTAATTTTTAATTTTTTATTAGTAATTTTAGTTATAAGTTATAAATTTTTTTAAACACTCACAACTTCTGCTATAATTTATAACTACTTTTCTTCTATTTCAGTTATAAGTTACAATTTTTACAAAATATTCATAACTTTTGCTATAAGTTATAATTTATAAGCAATAGTAGTAGTTTTGTCAAACACCACCTTAGTCACGCATTGAATTAAGGTTGAATTGAGCAAAAAAAAACTTTAAGTTAAAAAGTTGTTATAAAAAAATTACTTAATTTTATTCAGTATATATTTTGTTTGATAAATTTCAACGAGTGGTTTTAAAAATATATATTTTATATAAAAAAGTAAATGTTTATAATAAAAGTTATGAAAATTTTAAAATATAAAAAGTATTTTTGATTAAGAAGTAAAAAGGTAAAATGATAAAAGGCTAAAAGTTAATAAATAAAAAAGGCAAAAAATATTAGATTGCCAAACGAAGTGAACATGACTTTTTTAGACTTTAAATCAAAAAACTTTAAGTTGGCTTTTAAGTCAAAACCAAACGAAATAACTGTCAATGCTTTAAAAGTTATTAACACAAATTAATACATAAACCTCTTGTTGTATGGACTGAATCACAAAACGGAGGAAAAAAATTAGGCCTCATTTGGCTCTTGGCTTAAAGCTTAAAAAAAGCCAATAGTTTTGTCTGGCAATTATTGCCTTTTTATCTTTTTATTTTTAGTCCATGGCTTGAAGCTTAAAAATGCCAAAAGTTTTGTCTATTATTTTTTATTTATTGGCTTAAAGTCCTCTTATTTCTTATCATTTGGCTGTAAGTCACTTTTAAAATTCACTAAATATATATTTTTATTTATTTAGCTTAAACTTTAAATAAGTGACTTGAAATAATTTTTTTAAACTTAAAATCAATTTACCAAACGAGACCTTCGTGTTATCAAAAATTGACGGATCCCGTTTGGATAGACTTTGCTTATTTGCTTATTGACTTATTTGCTTATTAGCAAATAAGCTAAATTCCATTTAAACATATTCGTTTGGATGACACTTGGCTTATTTGCTTATAAGCAAGCTACCCAAACAAGTTTATTTGTTTATTTACTTATAAGCCAGCTTATTTTGCTTATAAGCTATCTTATTTGCTTATTTGGCTACCCAAACGAGTTTATTTACTTATTTGCTTATTTCTTTGTTTTTATCTTATTTGGTTACTCAAACGACGTGATTTATTTTTTAGCTTATAAGCCAATAGGCAAATAAGCAAGGTCACCCAAACGGGAACTATGTTTGGACTAACCTTTTTTTTTTTTTTTTAAGTTTTTTGGTTTTTTGTTTTTAAGTTTTTTGATTTTTTTTAATTAAAAAGTAAATATAAAAATATGTGAAAAAAACCAATTGATGCCAAATAAATAGGCTTTTCAAGAGATTTTTAAGTAAAAAAAATTTCAAAAAAACTAGCCCAATTATAATGAACAAAATATATGTGCAAAATGACTATTTTGTCCCTTTCACCTTACCGTTACCTTCATTTGAGTTGTTTTCTTAGGCCTCCTTTTTTCCTTGCTCTCTTGTCATAAAGATGGTCATAAAGATGGTGATAGAATGAAGACACGTGGTGGGCTCGAAGTAAAGCAATTCATAATACATTGGTCCTGTTTGGCCTAAGTTATGTGATTTATACTTATTTGTGCATTTCTTAAACATATTTTAAATTTTTTGGTCAAAATGTTTACCTTTTGAAATTATTTCAATAAGGAAAATTGAAAAAGTAAAAAAACTAGAATTAAAAAATAAAAAAAATCACTAACAGTGAAAAGAAGTAAATATAAAATCTAGTTTATTGGTTTGTTTTCACTTTTTTTGTCTTTTCGATTTTTTTTTATATTTTGGTAAAAAAATATTCTTTAGGTTTGCCTCAATTAAAGGATTCCGAAAAATATAAACAGAAAAAAAAAGAGAGCTAATCATCACCGTTTGTAGGTTGAAAAATGGCTAAATAATGTATATACATACACTATCGTGGCATATGCTATTTGTATGCAACCGTTAATTTCTTGTAAAGATATTGTCAAATAAGAAAACAAAAGAGAAAAAATGTGTAAATTTGTTGTGAGACATTGAAGTTTTGATATTTTTATTGTATTAGTTCCTTCATAAGTAATTTGGAGTATGTCTTATATTTTTTTAATTAAGTCATACGTACTTATTTTACGAAATTCATAACTTTACTATTTCAGCCTACATTCTCATAATTAGCTTTGTCTTTTTAGCCACAGATTCAGGGCAGTTTTTATACCAACAACAATGGTGGAAAACTTGTAACCCTCAACAATGGAAAGCCAAACATGTTCGTCAATTGATTTTAGAAAAAATTTCATAAAAATTTTCATTCCAAACACGTTCGTCAATTGATTTTAGAAAAATTTTCATTCTTACTTTTCAAAATGGATAATTATCGCCGTCAATAATGGGTGGTCTATCAGTCGAAACACTTTCTCTAATAAAATTTATTTATTACAAATCAGTCAATGGATCACACAAAAAAAAAAATTTTAAAAATTTTAGTGACCTGCTTTGATATCAATTGAAAATTTTCGTTTGTAGACTAATTTACACTAATCGATTTAATTAACGAAACCAAAAGCCGCAAAAAACTAACCAATTAATTACACAAACAATAAAAAAGCAATTACAATTACACACGAGATGAAAATTTTTATGTGAAAAAATTTCAAACTGGATAAAAACCACAAGACCACTCCGGATTTAAAAAATCAAACACTATAATATTGTTGGTTATAAGAGAATCTTACAAACTGACGTTGAATCCACAACTAAATGTTTGAAAATCTATTCTTGCTGAATTCACGTACACCAACTTCTGTGCTTGAATGTCGCTGGAACCCACCACCGAACTTCAATACTAACGGAATTCTCCATTAGACTTCGAACACTTGAGAATTCTTTTAAGTAACTCCACGAACACAAATAGATTGTTAAAAATTTGATTACTTGATGATTGACTTGATTGCGTGGATGCTAAATGTTCATCAAGGCTTGTGACCAGCCATGTAATTTGGGCTCAGCCTAACCCAGCCCGACCGTGGACTGAGGGGGCCAAGCCCGGCAGGCTCCCACCAAATCTTAAGGCCGGGCCAGACCGGGCTTTTTTCTCCGGGGGTCGGTCCAGGCTTTAGGGATAAAGGGCACGGGCTCGGACCTCAGGCCCGGACCTTTGGGCAGGCTTCGGGGGACTTGACCGGGTATGAGTTTTTTTTTAAAATTTATAATACAATAGTAGTTTAAAATTAAGTTAAATTAAAAATTATAAAGTTAAAATTTATCATATTATAAAAGTCTATAATTAATAATTTATTAATTTATATATTATAAATTAATAAGTTTATAGTTTATTTGTGTATTTGTTTTAAATTTTAAGTTATTAATAAGTTTATTATATTATTTCTTTTAAAATTTTAAGTTTATAGTTTATTTGTATATTTATTAATTTGTGTATTTATTTTTAAATTTTTAGTTAAATTTTAACTTATTATAATAAAGTTATAATAAGTTTTTGAATTTTAAATTAAACTATAAACTAATTAAACTAATTATACTAATTACGAGTTGATTATATTATATAAATATAATTTTATTAATTAATTAGTTATTAAACTATAAACTATAAACTTATAAGTTTATAGTAAACTTATTAGTTTATTATTTATTTGTGTATTTGTTTACTATAAAATTATTATTAATTGATAAGCTTATAGTTTTTATTATTATAAATTTATTATAAGTATAAGTTGAACAATTAAATGTAATAAACTTGAATAATTGAAATAATAAAATGCGATATAAATTTTATTAATAAAAAATCAAATATGAATAATTTTACACATTATAAGTGTATTGTACATTTTAAAAAAATAAAAAAATTATATCATTATAGGTCAAGTACATCTCAACTAGGTTGGCACATACAAATCTAACAATCATTTGCATTATTCTCTACTTAAAATATATGACAAATAAAATGTAAAATTACAAATATAAAAAAATAACGTTTACATATGTAATAAATAATTTAAAAAATCTGTCTGAACTTGATAATTTTTCATGCGTTCCAGATGTAATAAATTCTATGTCTGTTTCGAGTCTTTACTTCTCATTCATTTCTTGATATCTCTTCGATGCGTAAATCGTGTCTCGTGTAATCATCAATACTTGGACCATCTCCAGAATAAGTTTGGATCTGAAATCGTTTAGCACCCGTCTACCTGCATGGAATGTTGACTCCAAAAGTAACTGTAGAGACAAGAATGACAAGTATATCACGAACTATCGCGGCCAATACTGGCCACGACACCTCGTTCTGTTTTCAATAATCTAAAATATCAAAATTATCTTCATATAAATTTTCTACAACATCAAAATAACGTTGGAGTTCTATGATAGAACTCCTATGAACCTCAGAAAGTTGCATTTTTTTATTATAGACCAATCATCGTTACGACTTCGATATGAAGTCCTAACTGCGGGTTGCGTTGATTGTAGTATTATATGAGTTTTATATTTATCATACAAATATTTAAGTGTCATTTATTGGGTCAAGTTGGTTTGCATTACCATAAATATTTCTTAAAAATATTGTAAATCAATATTTTTATTCTTAGAATCTAGTATGTAAGTTTTTTAAAAAATATGTATTATTTCATTATAATATTTGTTAAATTTATCTTTCATAATAAATATCATTTGATAATAATTTGGATTGATTTAAAAATTTATCAAATATTGCGGTAATTTATTTTAATTGCAATAAAACTAATAGAGTAGTAGGAGTGTAAATAAAAGAAAATAATTTTGTTGCTTGATCAAAAATTTTATAAAATTTTTTTATATACATTTAAATTATCCAAATCACTAGGCATTGATGAAGAAAAATTAGTTTCTATATTTATTTCAAAAAATAAATTAAATTTTTTTATTTTATTGGTAATTGTAACATATTATATATCGAGTTCTACCTAATTTCTATATCATGTTGTAATTTTTTATATTTTATATTTTCTTATTGACATATTTTTCTAAATAGATCAACACTTCTGCCACTACTATTTATACATCTTATTGCTAACCTAATTCGTTCAAGAGATTCATTATAATATTTAAGTATTTCTTTCACAATTAAATTTAAAATATGTGTAGAACAACGAATATGAAATAAAGAACTAGATAATAAAAACTGTAAATTACGTTTTAAATAATTAACATATTCATTATTATAAGAAGTATTATCTAAAGTAACAGCAAATATTTTTGATGCAATTCCCCACGAAACTAGTTCTTACCTAATAACTATATCTAAAGAATGACCGGTATAGAAAGATTTTATAATTTTAAATAAAAAAATAATTTTATATAAATTTCAATCATTGTCTATAAAATGTGCTGTAATACATTGAAATTTTTGAGCATTTCTAGCAGTCCATAAATCAGAAATTAAACTAATTTTTTTCTTTTAAATTTGTAAAAAAATCCATCAACTCAGTTTTAATTTAATCAAATCTACTTAAAACTCTATTTCTTATAGTATTTTTAGAAAAACGTTGAAATTGTAGAACAAATTCAGTTTGTATCATTTCTTCAAATGCTGGTTGTTCATTCATTGAAAATGGTTGTTATTATTTTATTATATAATCAACAATAGAATTTTGTGCGCGAATTTGTTTTCACAAAAAATTAATAATATTACCAGTTGCACCTCTACCTATTTGCATTTGTGAAGTGAGATTAAGAGGTAAATTTTTACGGTGACTATCAGAATGTCTACATAAGTGACTAGTGTCACTCGATGCGTGACCTGAAAGTAGTTTATAATAAATTTTACATTTTGGTTTAACAGTAACGATGCCATCATTATTTTTTTCAAAATTTTTTTAAAAAAATTCTCACACATTTGAAATTTTTTTTACTAGATGAACCAACAGATGCAGACGCAGATATTGATGCAGATGTTGATGAAACAGTTGGTGGATTAAGAATAGGAGAGAGGGAGTGAGATTAGAACCACTAGGTGAAAATGTGAAAATATTTTCTTATTCATCAATGGTAAAAATATTTGGATCCATCGATAAAAAAAAATTATAAAAATGTTAATGCAAAATTGATAAAATTAGATAATAGAGATTAGAATTTTAAAAAAAATGAAAATGAAATAAAATTTAATTTTAAAAAAACATTAATTAGAATTTTAAAAAATATATTCAAAATTTAATTAAATATTACAACAAATAAATTAAATTACAAAAAATAAAACAAACCAAATTAAGGAACTTCGATCTTTAATCTTGATCTCGATCAATTTGTGTTTTGATCTTGATCTTCACTCATTGATTCGCCAGCAATTGTACCGAACCCGAATATCACCAAACCTGAATACCACCAAACCCGAATATTACCGAGTAATTAGAGAGAAAAATTAGAAAGAAGAGAGTAGAGAGAATATAGATGTTTGGATGAAACTAATGGAAAATATGCATCCCTATTTATAGGGAAAAATTGTATTTAAAAAAAAAATATAGCCGTTGGTTGGGTCGGGCTGGACCCAATGGTTAAAAACTTTGGGCCATCAATTTTGATCACAATTGATTCGGACTCTCCATTTTGAAAAACTGACTGTTGGTGGGAATGGGGGCCGGGCAGGCTGGGCCGGGCCCAACAGCTAGCCCAGGCTCGAGCCCATGGGCTGGCTTTTGGCGGGCCTAAGGCCGGGCCGACCCGGCCCACGGGCTTAGGGAGTGCGGCCTAGGCCCGAAAAATGAACAGTACGGGCTGGGTTGGGCCTACACAGTGACGGGTTTCAGGCGAATTTCAGGCCCCCCGTTGGGTCTCAGTCATTTTTACACCCCTAGTCCTAAATAGAGAGAGAAAATAGAAACACGTCTCTTCTTTCATTTGGATCCACTAGCTTTGACTTTTCATATGTCATTGTTTGTTTACGTACTCAGAAAAACTATAATTAATATAGCTGAATTCGTGTCATCCATTGATTGGGAACAAGAATCATACCTAGATGGTTTTGAAAAGTGGGTTTTTTTTTAGTAATGCTATTTAAGCTTATCGAACAGAGTTACTTAACATGCCTATTTATGTAGTATAGTTGAAATGACTTTAAAAATTTGATGCTGAAAGGACAAACAAATAATTTCAAATATACTACATAAATAGGCACGGAAAGTAGGCATGTTAAATAGGCTATAAATAGCATTTTTCTTTCTTTTTATTAAAAAAATATTACCACACAGTAACTGAAAACAATTTGGTCAATCATGCATGCCATTTTATATTTGAGAATAAAAAATAATTTTCAAATGCGATAACCGAAGAGAAAATATCTTCATAACGTTTACTTAAAACAATATTAGTGTGCAGGTTGAAAATCAGTGATACAATCTAAGCCAACCCAATTGGCCTTTTTTTGATAATTTCGAACAAACTAGATAGCCAAACTCCCGTTTCTCGAGCCCCCGAAGCCTGATTGTGCTACTCCTCCATGCCTGCAAGATGAGAACACAGTTAGTGCTTTCCGGCCAAATTTGATTAGGAAGTACTCTGATGCTAAAAAATAGGAGTAAAACCTAGGTTTCCGAGTTCTTTAATGACTCTGTTGCTTATCCCTAATTCCTGACTTATCATAGCTTTTACCTTATCTCTAGATGATTGTGGCAGCCTTAGGATGCTATCCACATCTTCCTCGAACTATTGTTATGGGGATGGAGTCTTCCTGGGTGATTTCTTCGTTCAAGGCTTCTTATCAACTGGTGCTGACTTCTCATAGGCTCTCCTTTTCTTGGGGTGGCCCGAACTTATCATGAGCTGCCTAATTTGATCGAGCCAAACTCATTATGAATTGCTCTATTAGGGTAGCCCAAGTGCTCTCTGCTCTGGGCTGGGCGTCAAGCACATTATTTAATCTGCCTTCAATTGACCCCTAGCTCTAGTGTTCATTTAGCTGAAGAGTTCAGTGAAGAGCCAGAGCTCCCATTTTTATTTGTTTGGCAAATTTTGATACTTTCTGCTTGCTCTCTTTGATGTCATACCTCAAATTCTTATGGCTGGCCTTTATTCAGTGTTGGGTCTGTCGTTTAAATAACTCGCTCCTTCATCTTCCATTTTGCTCGACAGTTGTCTCTTGAGCCTCCAATGATGACGTGGCAAGTCATCATTGGCGTGTTGGGTGGCACGCGTCGCCTCAGTAAATCGAGACGTCTTTTCAAACATACAGCGCATTAATTGCGCCAGCAACATTAGATTTTGATGGGTATAAAAACCCATTTCGCACACTATTTCCTACTTTTTCGCCATTGCCACCAACTCTCAAACTTTCCTGATTCACTCTATGTGTTTTTTGGCTATAAACCAAGAAAATCGGTAAAGATTTCCAGCTTTCAGAGTTAAATTCTTTGATTTGGTTCGTAAGTGCATTCGTTTCCTCCTTCTTTGCTTTATTTTTTTGCTTTAGGGACGAGTTTATCCCCCTTTCCCTCCTTTTTTCATATTCTTAAACTTCTACAAAAATGGGCAAGCTCCGGAGGCTAGTATCTACGTCTGAGGCGATGCAGAGTTTTTGTCGTAGATACCAGATTCTAGATGATGTTGGAATAACCATCGCTGAAGAAGGGGACTCTAATGAGGGAAACTAGGACAAACTTCCTGTCACGCCCAAAACATCCGGGTCACGCGAAAACCCACCAAAACACTCATTTAAGCAAATAGGTTACACAGTTGATAATCAAAATGTACAACATTTGGATAAAAGTCCCCGCAGTTCAACTCTTATAAAACTTTAAATCATGTAATCTCATACATGAATAATAGTATCGCCCCAAGGTGTACAAAACCAGCCTTAACAGGCATCACATGTGTAAGCACATGTCTCAAAAAGGGAAAACTATAACAAACCTTCCATCACCTCTGCAGCTAGGTCAACTCATCATGCTCACCTGAAAAGGTTTTACAGTAAAATCCCACACCGTGAGCCGAAACCCAATAGAATATAGACAGTAAAAACTGTAAAGTAGGCTATGCAATTATACACATACAGGCTCAACTACAGGAGCCAAAAAGGTTTTCCTTCCAAAACCACAAGTTTACATCAGACCACCACGAGTCTCAAAAGGTTTTGTCTCATAAAAATCCACATTTCCATCCTTCAAACTATGCATATCATCCTAACAGATATCATGCCACAGTTAAAAAAAAACTGTAAATAAAACAGTAAGCTCCACTCACGCCACACAGCCGAGGAGAAAAGATGTAAATGAAATCCTATGTATCGACTCTGTCACACAGACAAAGGTAACAACTATAGACTCATGTCCATTATCTTAGTCTTGAACCACTTAAGGCCTGCTAGATAACAACAAGTTCTATACGGAGTTACAACAACAACGCCATTTACGGAGGCAACCGACTTCTTTACGGATTTCCTTGACCGATGGGAAAGCACCCAAATCACACACTTGTTTCTTTACGGTTTGCCACTACCGATGGACGAAATATAACCAGACCACATTTACGGGGATTAATCCGAGGGATCGTAGCAAATCCACTCTGCGAACGTTTTTGAACTTACACCACGGAGCAATAGAAGCCCAACTCAAATCACACTCTGTCACAGTACATCTGTGGATAACATTTAAAAATCCACCGTAGCTCAACTATGAACACCCACAAAAAGATTTATACAAAATACGTATAAAAGAGATCCAATCCATCAAAATAGAGATCTAAAACCAATTCTAACAAAACGTTTAAAAGGTGAGACTCAATCTCGCGGGTTAGCTCCAAACCTCAAAAAAGACGTTTTTCACCGTTTTCACAAAATACCTCGTTTTCAAACCTCTTTTGAAAATTACGGATATCACATACCCGAAACATGCATACTACCGAGAAAAGGCGTAAAAACCCCACTTTTATCCAAAAACCACGGTTACGCATGAAAATCATATTTGATGAATTTTCTACCCAGTGAAAACACGTACAAATACACAAAACACCCTTATACAGTAATAGGGTCTAGAATCCTACCTCAGAGAGTCAAGAACTCGACGTCTCAAAATTAAACGGCGTCAGAACAAGAATCTGACTGGATGTATGCGAAGCCCTCTGCCCCGACAGCAAGGATCCACGAAGGAATCAACAACAAACCAAGCCCCGGGCCCTCATAGCTAGAGAGAAGGAGGAGAAAAGGGATTTCTTATGTCTGAAGAAATGTTTTTATCTCAAAAATTCCACCACTGGACCTTTTATAGAAAACCAAAATTAACATTGTCCAGTCGACTGAACTAGTGAGTTCAGTCAACCGAACTCCAAATCTAGGGTTCAGTCGACCGAACTGGACCCCCCAGTCGACCGAACTCCCTTACTATTTTTGGTCTCGGGTTTGTGAAGCTGAACATGGTTTTTGGTCCAAACACAAGCCAAACGAGCCTCTAACAAACCCCGAAAAGCGCATAACACACTTATGCATGCTATTCTACAACTTTAAAGCATAAACTATGCATCGACGCTATAAAACATGGAGGAAAAACGTGTTATGAATATACAGAACTCAAAAGATAAGGGTCAGGGTCTCACACTTCCCCTTCCATTAGTGGCTATAGTGGAAGGGGGAGCTCGATTCCCCTTGCATCCCCTCATTCGCCGAGCTCTTCGGCACTGTAAAGTGAGTCCCATGGAGTATCCTCTAATGTCTTTAGAGTGATCATCGGATTAGTAGAGCTGAACCGTATCTTGGGTACCAATCTTGGTATCTTTGATATAGTTTATTGCAACAACATGGTCCAACACTCTACTAGGTTATATTATTTCAAGGCAAAAAAAGCAGTTGAGAAATTGGTAATCGAACTCCTAAATTCTGGGAAGGACTTGGATGATGATTTTGTCTACATTATCGAAAACTTCGAGTTCGGTCCAAACAAGCTTGAGGACATCTACACGGTCCTTAGGACCTTTGGTCGTGGCCCTAGTAATCCCACCAACCATTTATTCAACTGTTTGAGTGGACCCTTATTTCATTTGGCTTACGATCCTTTGTTTAGTTTGTGTAGGGGAATTGGCCAACAACAAATCCCGAGCAGTCGTACCGGGTATTCATATTAGAGATCTCCATAAGGTGTGGAATTATAAAGGTCTGCCTGAGCAAAAAGAGTTGGGTCGTGCAGCTCACATCGCTCTGAAGTACATCACCACGTACCGAAGTTTCATCCGATTTAACACTTCGGGGGTTCAGATAGCCATAGTCGCCTCAACACAAGTTGAAGTGCCAGATGCTATTGTTCTGCCATTTACACGGGCTGAGAGGCAAGTCACCGTTGTCCAGTCTCCCCTTCTTTCGGACCAAGCCAAGCTATCCTCGGCTAGGGAAGCCATTCCCATTTCATCATCGTCGTTGTTAGCCAATTTGTCGAATTTAGCTTCCATTTATGAGATGGCTAAAAAGAAAGCCTCGACCGTTGATCTTATAGAGTTCTTCACCATCGAGGGAACGAAAAAGAAAGTGACAATTGCTATTGCTGCCTACGCTGAGAAGATTCGTCGAGAAAGGGCTACGGATCTTGCTGTCGAGCAATTTAGGGCAACCTCTAGAGGGGAGCACACTACCTTTGCCACCAGAAAGATTGAAGAAGTCTGTGGAGGCAGGAGGGAAGGAGAAAGAAAGAAGAGAGAGAAAAAAAGAGAGAGAGAGAGAGAGAGAGAGTGGGCAAAAAGCGAAGGGGAAGAAGGTAATTGAGGTAGTTGGGGGTCCCGAACCATGGACTATTGAGCTGAAAAAGGGTGATCAATTTGATCACCACATACGACAAGGCAAGGTCCCCAGATACTGTCCTTAGCCCGTGTAAGGCCATACTCCTCCTAGCTGACATGGAGGAGGTCCGCAATTTCAACCATGAGAAGCTTGCCAAGTCTTCCATCTGCCACGCTGTTCAAGTGACTTCTTTCTCTCTTAACCTTTGTTATGCATTTGTTGTTTATTATTCTGCATCTAAAAACTTTGTCCTTTCTTTCCCAGAATTTGTAGAGTTTGGTTTGCACTAGAGAGGGTCGAAGCTCGGTAAGCTGAGCTGGTGACGATGTGCAAGAGGAATCACTCCTATCTCCAGGCGATTGGGAAGATGGAGGCCGAGCTTTAGGCAAAAGGGAAAGTCGCTGACGTTGCTCGAGCTAGAGCGTCCGAACTAGAGGTGGAGAAGTTGTCTCTGGAGGGAAATAAAAGAAGGGAAAGAAGCACTGACAGCTGCATATGCTCAGATGGAGGTGGCTGAAGCTGCTCGGGCCAGAGCTGAAGAGGATGCGAAGAAGGCGTACGCCAAGGGGGTGGCAGAGGCCACCGAAAATTATAAAAGTCAAATCCCTAAGCTATAGGACATTATCTTTGGGGTGGCTTGGGAGGCAACCTTAAAGGCTGCTAGAGTGGAGGAAACCTCTCCCCTCTTCACCGAAGTCCCTCTCCCGATCAAGCAGGTGAGGAAGAAGAAGAAGAAACTAAAGCTCCCTCTAGAGGGGCAGTAGTTGAAGACGGGGTACCTCCTTCTAGGGATCCCCCAGCCCCTAGGGGCGAGCTCGAGGAGACCTTGGAGGAATTTCTAGCTTCCCCATAGGGAGCTTCCATTACTATTTTTATAAGGCCTTTGAGCTTCTTTCTCTCCCCCCACCCCGCCGCTTTCTTTTCTATTTTCCAACTGTAATGCTCTTCAGGGGTTCTACTAAACTTCGTTTTCTGAATATAATGAAAGTCTTTAATTTCTGTACATTCATGGTTTGGTACTTGGTACTTAGCTTTGTTAGCTTCTATTCCTCCTAAGTATGGGATTTATCATTTCCATACTTGTGGTTGATGAGTTCGGTTATATACATCGAACTTTAACCATTCTTAAGCTTTATCTTTTTTAAGGGTACATGAGTTTGGTTATATATATCAAACTTTAACCATTCCTAGGCTTTAGCTTTTTAAGCTTTTTTCTTCCTTAGTTATCGAATTAATCCTTTCATACTAAGGGTTCTTGAGTTCGATTATATACATCAAACTTCAAACATTCTTAGGCTTTAGCTTTTTTAAGCTTTTTTCTTCCTTAGCTATGGCATTAACCTTTCCATACTAAGGGTTTATGAGTTCGGTTATATACATCGAACTTCAACCATTCTTAGGCTTTAGCTTTTTTAAGCTTTTTTCTTCCTTAGCAATGGCATTAACCCTTCCATACTAAGGGTTCATGAGTTTGGTTATATACATCGAACTTCAGCCATTCTTAAGCGTTAGCTTTTTTTAGCTTTTTTCTTCCTTAGTTATGGGATTAACCCTTCCATACTAAAGGTTAATCAATTCGGATAAACTTCAAAATTTTAACTAGGGGAACTGAATTGATGAGAACTAGATTGATAATCGAATTGTTATAGGGACCGCCCCCCCAGGTTATTTGTTTGGATGAGAGAGTTCAGCGAATAACCAATTTTTTCACATTGATTCTTTTAGGGAAAGAAATTTTTGCCAAACATCGGCGTTTTATTCATAGACTAAAAACTAAATTACAGAAAACTAAAAAAAAACTTTAGAAGTAAAATTTACGTAAGTTATTAGCATTCTATGGCCTAGGGATATCTTTGCCATTTATGTCCTCCAGGTCGTAGGCTTCTATTTCTACCTTGGAGATAACCTTGTAGGGCCCTTTCTAGTTTAACCCAAGTTTTCTATGTACTAGATCCTTCATGTGGCCAAGGACCTTTCTAAGGACTAGATCACCTTCATCGAACTCGCGGTGTTTGACCCTTCTATTGTATCCTTTGGCCAAAATCTACTGATATGAAACCATCTTTATAGCTGTCATTACTCTTCGCTCTTCGGCCAAGTCCAAATCTCTCTCAAGAGTCTTTACGTTCAGTTCGGGGTCGTTAACTTCTATTCGGATTATGGGTAACCCGACCTCTAGGGGAATCACCGCTTCCACTTCGTTGGGCTAGGGAAAATGGGGTTTCTTCGGTTGATCTCCTAGGAGTTGTTCGGTACATCCATAAGATTGAAGAAAGTTCTTCCACCCACCTTCCTTTGGCAGCATTTAGTCTCTTCTTGAGCCCATCCAAAATGATTTTGTTCATTTCTTCTGCTTACCCGTTGCTTTGAGGGTAAGCTGGTGTAGAGAAATAGTTTTTGATGCTTAGTCCCAAACAAAAGTTCTTGAACACTGAGCTGTCGAACTAAGTGTCATTATTCAATATGATTACTCGGGGTATGTTGAGCTGAGTAATAATATTTTTTCATGTGAACCTCTTGACATCAACATCCCAAATGTTGGCTAGGGGTTCGACTTCAGTCCATTTAGTAAAATAGTTAGTGACTACTTGTAGGAACTTTCTAATTCCTGTGGCCCTAGGAAAATGGCCTACAATGTCAAACCCCCACTGAACGAAGAGCCAGGGGCTGGTTAATGGTGAGAGATCTTCGGTGGGTACATGAATGTGCAAGATGAACCTTTGGCATTTCTCACATTTTTTGATGTACTATTGTGCATCTTTATACATGTGTGACTACCAATACCATTGCGAGATGGCTCGGTGGACCAAAAACCTTTCGCTAGCGTGGCTGGCACATATTTCTTCATAGATCTCGAACAGAAGGTCCTGAACATTATTTGAATGCACACAGAATAGATATGGCCCCGTGAAGGACTTCCTATACAAATCTCCTGAACTGGAAACCCAAAACCTAAGTGCTTTCCTTTCATATCAACCGAGCTTCATTTTGGTTGGAAGGTAGTTCGTCCTTAGTTACCGCCTTTTATAGGATCCATTCAGCTTGGTCCCAACTCCGAGCAGTGGGCCTGTCTTTCTTCGGCAATGGTTGTGCTCGACTGCTGCAATGTCTCTACAGTGATAGTTCGTGTCCCCTTAGGATTTACTGCCAAGGCTAGGCAAGCCAAGGAGTCCGCATGGTCATTTTCTTTAGAAGAGAGTTGTGCCATCTCAAGGCATGGGATGTCCTTGGCTAGCTCCTGAGCTAGCCAAATATAGGTTAACATTCTTTCATCTCTGGCTTCATATTCGCCCCTGAACTGATTCACCACCAGTTGTGAATCACAATAGATTTTCACACTCTGTGCTCCTAACTCCCTGATGTTTTGAAATCCGACTAAGAGGGCTTCATATTCACCTTCATTATTTATTGCTGGCTGTATTACACAATGCCTGCTCCTAACCCTTTATTACAAGATGAATCATCTACATATAGCCCCCATGCTCTTTTTGAGCTATTTTCCCCTGTTGTGCCTTCTCTAGGGGGAACCTATTCAGTAGCATACCCCTTGGTCCTAGCTAATCTTTCATTAGAGTTTTTTGAGTTGAACTCTACAATGAAATTAGCCAAAACCTACCCTTTTATGGTTGTCCTTGGGCAAAATGATATGTCGTGTTCCTCGAGCTCAACAGCTCATCTTACCACCCTTCCCGAGAAGTCAGCTTTTCATAGTAAGGCTTAGAGTGGATACTCGATGATCACTTTTATTGGATGTGCTCAGAAGTAGTGTAACTGCTTTCTTGTGGCGGTAATGAGAACAAGGGCCAATTTTTTTAACGATAAATACCTCATCTCTAGGTCGAGAAGAACCTTACTTATGTAGTAGATCAGTTTTTGAACCTTATTTTCAATCCACAGAAGGACGGCACTGACTGCTCGTGCTGATACTGTGAGGTACACGAATAATGTCTCTCCATTGCTCAACACTATCAGCAATGATGGGGAGGAGAGATTGCTCTTCAATTCGGCAAGAGCCTGCTTACTTTTCTCATCCCACACAAACTAGTTGCCCCTTTTTAATGCTTTGAAGAAAGGGTAACACTGATCAGATGCTTAGCTGATAAAACGGTTGAACACTACGGCCATCCCTATCAACTTTTGCACCTCCTTCAAGTTTCGAGAGCTTTGGAGCTTTTGGATAGCAGTGATTTATTTGAGGTTTACCTCTATTCCTCTATGAGTTACCAGAAAACCTAAGAACTTTCAAGAGCTCACACTAAAGGCACACTTAGAGGCATTGAGCTTAAGCTTATAAGTTTTGAGAATCTCGAAGGTCTTCCTAAGGCCGTCTAGATGACTATTTGAGTGTTTGGTTTTTACTACCATATCGTCAATGTAGACCTCCATTGTGTCATCAATCAACTCCTCGAACATCTTGGTGGCTAACATTTGGTGGGGGCCCCTTACATTCTTCAACCTGAATGGCATCACTTGATAACAATATATTCCCCAAGGAGTGATGAAAGGTGTCTTCTCCAAGTCAGGGGGTGCATAGCTAACTAGTGGTATCCCCTGTATGAATCGAGAAAACTCATCCTCTCACGCCCCGCTGTGGAATCAACTAATTGATCTATTAAGGGGAGAGAGAAATAGTCTTTCGGGCAAGCCTTATTTAAGTCGGTGAAGTCGATGCACACTCGCTACTTTCCATCCTTGTTCTTGACTACCATTGTATTGGCTAGCTAGCTAGGGTAATATAATTCTTTGATAGCTTTGGCTTCCTTCAATCGTTGCACTTCCTCTATGACAGCTGCTGCATGATGCGCAGCTACTTTCCTTGACTTCTGCATCACTGGTGTCTTAGTAGGTTCTGCATTTAATCGGTGGTTGATCACTTTAGGGTTTATCCCTTACATCTCATAGGGCATCCATACAAAAACTTCCTTTATTCCCTCAAGAATTTTATCAGTTCAAATTCTTCTTGTTTGGTCATGTAACACCCCTCCGACAAGGTACTAAACCTATACAAAGGGATGTGATCCCGCCGCAGACCGGCGGCCAAAGAGAAAGACAAGGGATAAAGATATTAAGAGACCAAATAAGAACTTCTAAGAAACCACAACACCTTAATGTCAAAAGAGGTATATATGAGTCACTAGAGATTCGCCATCACAAGGACATATATTACTTCTAAAACATCAAAAACCTCTAAAGTCTTACATGAAGATCTGCCAAAACTAAAAACTAAATAAAAGAAAACTGAAGAAAAACAATTCCCAACACTAGAACTAAAACTACTCGACGACACCTGTGGTGGACCAACTCTTAGCCGTTCCTGGTATCTACAACCACAGAGGTTACAAGAGAGTGCACTTAGCATTATCATGAACAGAAAAGACATTACTTAGTTAAGGATAACTAAAAACTCTTTCTAAAAATAATTCATTATATTTTTCACGAAAATATAGAAACTGATGCATTTGCTTGAACATGTTAATATCACAGATTATACAGAACCTTCTCAGTATTGCAAATAGAAATATGTTCCTGGCTCAACCGCCACAAATTTAAAATACATGACCACTTTCTCAAATCTAAACTCAAACCCCAACAATGTCCAAGTAGTCATCAACCTCACCGTCGGGAGTTCCAACGGTACCGTATCCTCAATTTGCAATGCACAGATAGCAATGTGATGGAATGAGGGCCACTCTCCACCAAGCACGAGTGGTATGTGCTAAAAATCTGGGACTCAGCCCAAAAGTTTTTAAGGTAAAAATATCAGCTTAACGGGAAACCTCCCCTATAGGGACAAATGAAAAATTCATAGTTGGGTAACTTCTCTCATAACGGGATATAAAGAGCCGAAAACTCTTGTAACCTGGGATTTTAGAACAATCACACAACATTAACCATACTTTCATAGTAATATCATGCTAGCTCAAAATATCATGGATAGCACACTTGAATTAAAAATATCATGGCTTTTGAAAATAACAGGCTCATGCGATCATCAAACTGGTCATAGTTCAAAACATGCGCTTCAAAGCATTTTCAAGCATCATTTACATAAACTCATGTTCAAGATAATAGCTAAGCACTCTCACCTTATCTTATATGCGTATTAACTGAGCCTTTGTCAAGGAGCTAAGTTTGCTCCTCGGGTAATAAAACTTTTATGCTTAGCAAGCAAACATGACTTAACCGTCAACACGGAATTCTACCCCTCTTAGAACGTGAAGTACTAAAATGATTCTGACCATTAAATATTTTTTTGATTTTAGGGACCATGGTTACTTTCTTTTTAGGTTTAAGGGGTACTACACACTTGCCCAATTTTTCACTTGTTTAAGGATTTAACTTAACCATTTATTACTCTTTCTAAATCATTAAATTTTAAAATACCACAGCATTTTGAGGTACTTAGACTTAGAGTTGGATTATGATTTTTGGTGACGCGTTAGATTAAAATATTTTCTACAACTTTAATGTTTTACACCAAGGCCAAAACCTAAGGCAACTTGGTGAAAAACTTGATGGAAATGAAAATAGTTCAGTACTTGCTCAAAGAATTAGTCAGAAACATGTCTCTGCTGGTCTCGATTTTGGGGTATCATCTCAAGTTTAAATGAGTCCATTTTTGAGTATGTTTCACCTCAATATGTCCCCTACAAGTATCATGTTTATAGATAAGGGTAGTTGTTTGGAACAAGTTAGACTTTTTGGCCATTGTAGAAAATAGGTTCTGTCAACCACCAAAAACTCAGCAGAGCCCGTTTTGGATAGAGGTTTTGAAATGGTTTTGGGGAATTATCTCCAGGCTCCAAGGTATGAATTTTGGGCAGCACGCATTTCAATATGTTAGCTACAAAGTTAATGTAGACGACGTTTGGAATAGATCACTAGAAATAGGGGATTTGGGCTACACAAAAATACGTGACAGAAGTGTTCCTTGAGAGCTGAAGCACAATATAGAGTTTAAAAGGGGTTTTGACTTATCAAAACTCATTAGTTTGTGCTTATATTTGACGATAATCTAGATATGCATGGTTTCTACAACTTTCATGTTTTTGTCCAAAACTCGGATCTCATTTTAAACAAGGATTTTTAGGTCTGTATTGTTGACTGACCGAAAAATGATACACTTTGGTAGAATTGCAATATTTAGAGTTCTACTTACTCAAATGAGTTAAAACAAATTTTGGATGAAAGATAACACAAAAATCTAGGCCTGGATATAAAGAACACACTTATATCATTTTTCTACATTGAGTTATGATATTGACAGAAAGCTCAAAATGACCAACAGTATACATGTATGCAAGTTTTTGACCCATCTTCTTTGTATACATGTATTGTA
>JAULJZ010200026.1:0-43760 GCA_032270985.1 Heliamphora pulchella
CTGTGAGTTATTAAGAGTTGTTCTGAAAAGTTATTTTTAAATATCCATTGCTAGCAAAGAAACCCAATTCCCCCCCCTCTTGGGTTGCCTGTTTCCTAACAAGTCCAAAGTCCCAAATAGAGCACAATTCCAGACTCACAAAAGCCTATAAAAAAACCATCGCGGGAATATTCCAGCCACAAGGTTCCAACAAGTTTCCCACTCTACTAGGGTACAACTATACTCACATAATCCGGAACAAGCTGCACACAACAGTTAACGATTCTCAGTTAATCATTATAGAAAATGACTCTGTGTCTCAATACTAACTTCCTCGTCAACAAGGACAAACAGTCCTGATCTACCAACCCGATCTCATAAGGAACACAACCCTACACACTTACATTCATTCAAAAGAGCAAACAAACTCTACCCAGAAAACCCACGAGGAACTTAATCTTCCAATCACCCAATTCCGGTAGTACCCATTCCCAAGGTACAGATTTACGGATCACAACACGAACACCAGTCCACTGAGACTTCTATCTTCCCAAAACAACTAGAAATTATGATCCAACCTCAACGTATTCCCAGTACCCATCAACACTTAGCCTCCAATGAGTCTTGTAAATCTCACCTTGAGGTCACCGCGACCATAGTCACACAACTACCGTCGATCCCAATCATGATACTTAGATCTCCGCTATACTAAGCTCTTAACTCTCAAACTTCACTCACATTCACATGAGCACTATCAATCCTCATACCTCATTCAGCACATCCCATTGGACTACAAGCTTGTCACCAGTCATACACGGAGACACAATGCCACATTCCCATCGTGCCAAGACTTCACTTCCTAAGGTTGCGCTTCACTAACCTAACTCCCATTAGGCAAATCACAGCCATATCATGGCCTCGAGTCCACTGTCCTAGCAACTCACATAGAAAGTATACAGTATCAAGAAAAGGAAACCTAATCCTAAGACCTTTCATCCAAAGTTACTAATAACTTCCACTATCTTGCAGACGCCTCCCACACTTCTACTTCCCAGGCACGCATCTATCGTAGACATCTTAACCCACGGTTTCTTGTCTATCGCCCCAAGCCACTCCAACCACACAGTACACTGCTGAACCTTACTACTCCACACTTCGTTCCCATGGGCAAACAACATACTTATCTTTGAACCTATGGTCAAACGCCAACAACCTCTAAACATATCACACTCAAGATACATTATCTCAGCACCAGGCCAACCACACTATCGAACCCCTTTACGGTCCTTTTAAACTTCATACACCCAGCACGGTTTTTAAACACAATCCCCTAATCGGCCAAACCACGAATCTGCATTCTCATAGGAATTCCATAGAACTGACACTTGAGAAATTTCACAACGTAATTAACTAAACCACTGAACTCCCTTAGGGATCTCACTCTACGAGAGCTAAAGCTACCGATACTCCATACTGATCAAGCTACATCTCCAGAAACGTCGCCCAAACGCTCGGGCACTTTTAAGGAACTATGGGCAAACAAACCCACACTTACACAATCCCAACGTTTTATTCCCACCAAAGAAGAACAACCACATAGGATAGCCAATTATGAAACATCTATCTTCCTAAAGAAATCACAAATCAACTCTAAGCTCTCACTCCAAGTCACTACATCTTAGGACCACCATTCACAATGAGTATACCACTTGTCGCACTAGGTCTCCACGCTTAGATCTCTACTCAAACACATTAACAATCGTTTACTCCTTCACATCTCAAAGATACATCGCACGTGACCATCAGACCCTCATTTGTTAACCACTAAAACATAACACCACACCTACTTCTGTTATTTTAGGACATCTCCTCACGGGGTTGCGTCCCATCCACTCGATTCCTAATAGGTCGGTAACAACCAAACATGTAAGCAAAAATCACGCCATAAATTCGAACTCGCGGCTCCGATACACCCATCAGAAAACACAAAACGTTTAACTAAGAACACCTGTCTCTTATGTCACTACATGAGTACCATCAGCACACAACTATTTAAACATGAAAACAACTACACGTAATCCGAACAAAACGAACCTCGCCTACCAACTTTAAACCAATAGCACCATCATATCACTCGCCTTTTAGGGTAAGATAACATCACCCAATCTTGACTTTATGCCACGTCACCCTCTGCCAACATCATCCCTTCATGAGACCTCTTCATACGACACGTCATCCTACGACGACCGAGTCAGCTACACTAACAACATCTATTACATGCCCCATAAACCTCTCGCACTCGCACTCACATTCTCACCAAACACCATGTATTCCGCGTAGTCTCCTACTCTTGAACACGATAACCCAAGACAAAAAACTCTTCTCCGCGAAACTTCCCAAACAATCCTCATATCATCATTCACCACATCACAACTATCACCGATCTTCATTTCACCATACATACGTGTCTATCACCCGAGAATCAATCCATCAACATCTCCAACCCACATATTCATCATCGTAGAACTCCCAACTTTTATCAAGAAACACGGCTCAGCACCATACCACAAGGAAAACATAAGGGTCTTCAAATCAACTTTCAAAACCACAAAATACCACTGTGGCCACTAACAACACCCCTCAGGGTAAGGGACATTCCCAAACACTGCCTAAGCCTAGACTTTCTAGCACACCTTAGGCCAGAGATTATTACGCTCCCGTCCACTATGTTCCTGTCCACTATGCTCCCGTCCATATCCAATTTCGGGGTATACGACTCAAGACATAGCACGGCTCATAACGTACACAATCCTTAACGCGCTCAAAACCACACCTCATATCCAACCACAACGAACAACCTCTAAGAGGTTCCAGACACTCTACCCTACTTGTTCATCATACTACAGGTAGCATAACACACAACGGGCTACTAACCACGGTCAACCCCAACTCATCTCGTTACAACACACTCCAAATAATCAATACTTATCTCACGAGTTTACACCCCCCATAATCACTAACCACCGAATTGTAATTTCACCTCCCACACCACTATCCGAACCACAACTCGTCCTAGTTCCACGGGCATTATTCCTACAACAAGAATATCACGAAACCCAACTAGGTCAAACTTAACCTAAACTTCTAAAGCTAAGCTACACACTACTCACCACCTACTCACATTACGTCAACACATATTCATATACTGAGGGAAAGCCTCAGTGCAACGCGACAATCCGGACAACTAATTCAGATTTCTCATAGAAAGAACGTCGGTCAAACGCTTTTCTATTTCAAATCCTAAAATAGTTGATCGGACGTTATATGGCATGCCACATCACCCTAAGACTCAACCCTCTATACTCATATAAACACATAACATGCGCAAAACAATGCAACTATAAACCCATGCAACCACACAATTCATGCTGTGTAGTGGTGCCTAATCTCATCAAACAAGTCACATGCTAAGGTCATCGTTACTTCCCACGGCTCTTATGTATTTGAACATAGAGTTCTGATACCATTTGTCACGCTCCCAACCCCGGAGACCGTGAACAAAACCCAAACCGACCCATTTACATAGTCATTAATAAAAGCCTCCATTTTTCTTTAATTTAAGCACTAAAAACTTATTCAAAGAAATAAAGATTTTCGTCAAGCAACCATGCTCTCATACATAAAAACCTACAAACTAAAGTTTTAGGTTCTTCAAAAATTCATTTACGACAACAACAGCAATATCAATACTATTATTCTTTCAAGTTAATGTACAAACAGAATACAAATACAAAGAAACACTAGTCTGTTCTTCTAGCCTTTCTCAAAAGCATCCCTTGCCTTAGTACCGCTCCTGGTCCTCGATACCTGAAATAGTTTGGTAGACATACGTGAGTCGAAACTCGTAGGATAAAGACTGCCTAAATGTTATGCATGATTTGTGAGGTGTGATGGGTGCAACCGAGTAAAAATATAAGTTTCATCAATTAGTTATCTATTCGCACGCACACACCCACGCACACCAACTTAACACATTCATTTATTCATTTGTTATAACATTAACTCTTTATCCCATTATTCTCATTCCTTTCTCATTACCCGATTTTCACAAAATCGTATCACTTTTAATGAACTGGCGTCTGATACAATTTATAGAAATCCCTTCCTATTAATTCTCAATTGGTTACGCGAAGTCATTGGGTAATATATAGCTCTATAACTCACCATGACGCAACACCACATTTCGAGAGCTAACCTGTGGACATGTGGTTCCCATCTTGCGTAAATTTTCGATCTTTCACTGCGGAGGCTCAAGCCCAACTTAATTCACATCAATCCATACGGTTCATTATCTATCAATTCCATCATTTTTAAAACCCAGGAGTCCATCCCCTCAATCGGTTTCTCTCCCAACCACTTTCACATGTTAGCGCCATTTTGATTCCAATTTCCAATTTTTCCATTTCAATTTCAAATCATATTCCATTTGATTATTCATGTTTCCTTTTGAGTCACATGCACATGCATCATAACTCCAACCCATCATTTCTCATAATTTACATTTCATATATCAATTTCATAAGGTACTAGCACAAAGATTAATTCAATTATGATTATATCATTTGAGGAAAAAAAAATAAACTGCACCAATCATATGTATATACACAAATTTAAAACCAATATTTCTCTTCTAAATGCTAGCAATATCAAATGATGACCATATCATATCACAACTCTCAAATATCCCCTCTTGTTCTTTAAAACCCGACATCATACATAGAAAACCTATTTTATCATAAAACCAAACCAATCGGTACAACACTTGCGACCCAACCCAAGTAAATTGATATAGGTGTATTCATAGTCCATGGGTCGAGAAATTTGATAAAAATATTCAAAGATGATGAAAATGACATTTTTCAAAACATTCGGCCAAAATGGGTGAAAAACGGTTAAGAAATTTTGACACACCCTCACTATTTTAATCATAATTTTTTCTACAAATTTTTTTTTTTATTATGAGAGTAGTGTATTTGAAAAGAAAACTTTTGAGATTTCAATTTGAGTACAAAAATGACCTAATTCGAAATTCAGATGAAGAAGATATGATCAAATGAAGTTGGCCCTGCACAGCTAGTCCGCTTGAGCGGACAGAGGGATGCTCGAGCACCCAATCTCTCAAGCACTTGGCCACTCGAGCAGACAGGGCTCCGCTTGAGCGCGCTGTCACTCGAGAAAACTCCCAAACTTCTCTTGTTTTGAGTTTCTAACCCACAAACACATAACCACTTACAATTTTGCTTTCAAATCTCTATTTTCACCCCCAAAACATGGTATTTCAAGCATCATAACCCCCTTTTCATGCAACAATTTCCCAAAAATCATGATTTATCATTTTTCTAAACTCAAATTTTCATGAAAACCCAACTCAATTCACACATATCCCCATCCACTCTTCAAATTATGCATGAGATCTACCATATTTTATTCATATAATCAAAATATCAACTCAAATCATTACAAAACATAAGAGATGGTCTAAATCCTATCTTAATTTGCACAATCTTCAAGATTCTTTCAAATTCTCTCTTCTAGGGTTTTGGTTGTGAGAGCTTTTGATCATTGGAAACTCAATCTCCAATCTCCTTACTCCAAAGCTTGATCTCCCTCCTTACTTGCTCTCAATCTAGCTTCAATCTCCAATTAGAAGGACGGAGGGTTAGGGCTTCCATAAGAGATGTGGGTCTCTCTCTCTCTAAAGATGGAGAATAAGAGAAGAGGAGAAGAAGAAAATGTCTCTCATGTGGTCTGATCTAGGGGCTTAGGTTATATATATACTCCCAACTTTTCTCCAATGTTCTATAATCATCCAAGCATTTTTCGATAGTCCGCTCGAGCGGATAGACCACCGCTCGAGCAGTGACCTCTGAATTGAATTTTGCAAAATTTACTTAAAATTCCATTCAAACCTCCAACTTGCTCACATTTTAATACTTGAATTTTTCCATTAACGCAACTATAACAATAGCATTCATCACCGTGTATCTCAATGCCACTTTCACATATCATTAATTCCACTATTAATAAATAAAATTTTATAACACCCATGCCTAAATTTAATTCAGTCTCATCTCTTAACCGAAACAAAATAGATACGTACCGACCGGGTTGTTACAACCAAACTCATCTGAGTAACGGAGAAATTGCAGTCGGCTAAATCCCCAAATCAATTTCGATTCACGGGATTTGAGGAGGCCGAGCACCAGAGCTTAGCTAAGTGTGGGAAGGTGAGGACGATGCGGTGGATGAGGACAGAGAGGAAGACGAACCGTAGTCGACCGCTTGCTTCTGGCCTTGGTCTGACTCGGAGTTGTGAAACATAACTTGGTCGGGACCGAAATATCTTGTGGCTTGAACTTGTTTTAAGTCGTCTTCTCTGGTAATTTTTTGGCGCAGCATGTTAGGGAGTAATTCGAGTAAGAATCCTCCATGAAATGAGAAAGCCATTCAAGGTCCGCCAAATCATCCACTTGTAAAAAGGCGCCTCTTTACCGGAATGGTGAGGTTGCTACAGTGTGGGGTCGAAAATCATCAACAACGGAGAAAGACGCTCCGTTAGGGTCAGAATCCTTGTTGTCTTTCAAGGCTGAGCAAATGAGAGAATGCCTTCCTCTCCTTCAACTTCTCATCTAGTCGAAATTGATTTGGGGGTTTTCTTTTAATGGAGAATATGGTGTGAAATTTGGGCCAGTTACTCTTCTTCAACTTCTCATCTAGAGAAAGCATAATTGCAAAACCCTAGTGTTTGTATTTGAGAGTTAATGTGTGGAGACAGTGAGAAGGTTAGGAGAGAGGATATAAGAGAGGGAAGCCAGCAGTTGAAAATGAAAGGGGTAAATAAGTAATTATACTTGCTCTGAATCGACAATATCTAATTAAAGAGGTTAGTGTCATTTCGGACAGCTCAAGTGAGATTTTTGTATTTTCACTTAATCTACGGAAAAATAAATATAATTTATCCTAACACTTTCATAGTAGAGAAATGATTGAGGAAAATTAGATTCATGATTGTCTGGATTATGATTGAGATGATAATGGAATATAGAGTACTGCTGGCATCATTCTTATTTTACAAATAATGGTAGTGTTTGATATTTTTGAAACTAATAATTTATAAATTATAGCTTATTATAAAAATTTTAAGTATTTAATAAAAATTGTAACTTGTAGTTGAAATAGAAAAAAATTTATAATTTGTTGTAAAAATTACAAGTGTTTGGAATAAATTGTAATTTATACCTTAAATTAGTAGCATGAAGTTAAAAATTGTTGCAAGAAGTTTGCTAAACATTCCTAATGTGTTAGTTTATTCATTGAGAGTTTAATTTTTTTTAACACGATAACTTAGTTAAAGATCAATAAAAACCAAATTAATAATGATTTATTTATTATTGTTATTTTTTAAATTATAAAATATTTGATAAACAATGACTCAATTAAACATACTAATATCGCATATTCTTATTTAGCATTCAATACGAGTATTTTACAAATTTTAAAAGTCTTTAATTTAACAATCAAAATATGATAGTGATCTAAATCGAAAATGTTTTGTCATAAAACTTTAATATTCAAACAAAAAAATTTCAAATTAATTGTTAAAATTATAATGTAATGATCAAACTATAACAATAATTCAAATTTAAAATATTTAATTGTGTAATTGTAATAATCATTGCAAAGAAAATTCTAAACTAATTAGTAAAAATTACAAAATTAGGTACCAAACAAACAAGATTAAAACACTATACACACACACACACACACACATGATTTTATAGGTTTGAGTCAAGCCGCACTCGATCAGTGAACTATTTCACTATTTTAAGGGTGGGTACTTACAGAAAAAACTCCACTTCCTGAATAATATTTGTACTACAAGGTGATTGGTGTTGGTGTGAGTTGTCAAACAAATTTGAGGGATTATAAGAATAGCCATAAATGTAAAATTCCTTTTATAATTATAGTTTTAAAATCCTTCTATGATTATAGTCCTAAAATCGGTATAGCCAAATATAGGGTTGTTATTCTCTCTATATATTTGTACAATATCTTTGTAAAGATAGATGAGAAAAAGAAATACAATGATAGAAAATTGACATGGTGTCAGAGCCACATAATACTTGGCTCTCGATTCATGTCGATCCCTAGCTCATAGCCTTCTCCTTCTTTTGCCTGCCACCTTTTCATATGGGAGACACTGAAATCCCGACGAAATTCGATGATTCTCCTACCGACCTTAATACTCTCCTCTCATAATTATTCACCACCAAGATGACCGAAGCTCTGTCTAAAGCTCAAGTCCTGATCGTGCTTCCTGAACTTGTAGCTGTCCCGATTGGCATCAAGTTAGATGGCTCCAACTATACTTTATAGTCCCAAGTTGTGGAGATGGACATCTTCGACAAAGACAAGTTGGGCTACATCAATGGCAAGTTACCTCCGCCATCTCCGATTGACCCATCCTTCCACAAACCGCTCACTGACAACGCCATTGCCAAGAAGCTAAACTAGTTGTTCCTCGTAAGTTAAATCCTCGTGAATCTGAAGTGGTTTATAATCAATTATATGGGAAGGACTATATGTTGGAGGCAAAACTGCCAAGGTTCATTTATTAAGAACATGATTTAAGTTAAAAAAAAAATGGACAGACAAACGCCAAAACTGGCTCCTGATCAAAAATTTTTGACGTCAAGCAATCAAAATAAACCCGCTATATACTCCCAAAATTAGATTAAAGTTATACTTTACGAAATCTGGTAGGGTTGATTTCGGTTGCTGCAACAACTTTAAGTCAAGAAAATCTTTCGCGATTGTAGATTTTAAGTTGAAGTTCTTGATGCAAACTTTCTGTTGTATACTCGAATGCTATAACACTTTATGTAGTGTGGTTACCTTAAATATGTTCTTCATAACCCTCTCTAATCACCAAGGAAATACGTGAAAACCCTAATTGATATAAAGAGATATGGTGACCAAGGCTGCATAACAGTATATAAATAAGGTACAGTAGGGACCTATGGAATAAATATGATTTGGACTCCTAATGTAATTATGAAAACTCACATCAACCCAGAAACAATTTCATAAAAATATTAATTATAATTCATTCAACTAAAAAATTATAATTGGACTCCCAACCATATTCTCAAAATCGAATATTCGAGTTCATGTAATTAAATACTTATTTATTCTTCTTACGCTAATATTTTCAACACTTGCAAATTAAATTAAATTACTGACAATTATATTTAATTGGCTTCTTAAATAAATTTTTTAAAACTTTTCACTTGTTAGAACAAGGCAACCCAAGAGGGGGGTAAATTGAGTCTTTAAAAAAATAAATAGCAATCTAAGAACTTTTTTCAAAATTCTTTTAATATAGCAATCAAATAAAGCAAATTAAGCAAATATTAAAATAATGCAAATATTAAAAGATGAGAGATAGAGAGATAGAATCGAACGGCAAGGATTTATAGTGGTTCGATTTTATCTTAGCCTACGTCCACTCCTCAAGTTCTCCCTTGAGTATTTTCGTTGTATAGAATATTTTACGAGCGTATTTCAAGTTTTTACAATTTTGAAGATTTCGCTTGAAATTAGCAGAATGTTCACATGCACATTTACAAGCCTAACAGTTTCAAGAAAATCCTATGAAAAAAAACTCTTGTGTTCTTCTAAACTCTCTTGAACTCTTCTTTGATGAGATTTACTCACTCACTCAAAGGATAAATGGTGACTCACCATTGAATATAATAAATGAAAAGTATTAATGAATAACACTCATTCTCTTTACAAAAAAGATTTACAATAAATGAGAAAGTAAAGAGAGATGAGGAACAAGAGCTGAAGATTCAGCAATAAATGAGAGCTTGAGATTTCTGAGTTTTATTCAAGCAATGGAACAGTAAATGAAGGTCTCCAGTATTAGTAAATGTTAAGAAGTTTCTCCTCATATAAGCTCTTGTGCATTCATGACCGTTGGAGGTAAGTGGGAGCAATAAATGTCAAGAATCCAGCCGTTGAGATCTACCGCGAGTTTGAATTTCCGTCGCAGGTGTCGACAGAAATGCATTTGGTGTCGACACAAAATGTCTAGAGCAGGATCCCTGAAGTGGTTGGGTCGACACAAATACTCTGAGGGGTCGACACAAATTCTGTACTCTACCTTACGAACATCATGGTGTCGACACAATTGGTTCTGGTGTCGACTCATTTGAAACTTCAACATCCAGAGGAACCACTTTGTGTCGACTCAGCTTGCTCTTGGTGTCGACACTAATTTCTGCAGAAAGTCTCGGTTCTTTTGTGTCAACTTATCTTCAGTTGGTGTCGACTCAAATGTACTTTTAAATCCGAGAGGACGCACTTTGTGTCGACTCATGACTTCTTTGGTGTCGACACTAATTTCTTTAGGCAGTCTCGGGACTTTTGTGTCGACTCATCCTTAGTTGGTGTCGACACCTCAAAATCTGCTGGTGGCCTCGGTTGTTTTGTGTCGACACAATTTTCATTTGTATCGACCCAAATTTTCAGATACCAAAAGTGAGGATCACTTTTGTATCGACACAAAACTGATTTGTGTCGATTCTTTTTGAGTCCTGAGAGTTTCGGCTCTATTGTGTTGACACAAAACTTGTTTGTGTCGACACTAACATTTTGATACCTAAACATTAACTTCATAAAAATGTTAGAGTGCCAAACAATGTGATCAATGGGTGTTGACACACTTGATGAGATTCAAGTAGACTTTACCTTAAAAGTGTTTAACTTATTTTTCAATTAGTTTCAACACAAAATATTCTCATTTAAAAATATGTGAGTACTTTAATCCTTTTGAGAGTTAAGTCATTTTTTTTTGCTAAAGGTGCCAACTTAATTGTTCAAAATGTGTTAACACTTTTATTTGGGGAATATAAAATATTATCTATTTAAATCTATTTATTTTTAAAAAATAAATGATAAAAATCATCAAAATCAAAATAAAAAATTTTGGACTAACAATCTCCCATTTTTTAATGATTACAACCATATTAACATTTTCTAAACAATATTTGAAAATAATTTTTCAATAAGGGTTCTCCTCTTATCGATATGTCTTAAACAATATATGTAATTTAAAATAACTAGGCATTCAAGATTCAGAAAGCATACAGATTTAATAAGATTTGAAATAAATTATATAGAGGCATTATGAATTTATTAAGAATTTGTGTGAAATAGTGAATATGTACAAAGTAATTTATCTTATCCAATCACATATTCAAATATTCATAGCCAAGCCATCAACCAAAATATGCATAGACAGATATATCAATATTGATCATTCATTCATAGAAAATTGTTCAACCATTTAAATCAGTTAAACTGTTCAACCATTTAAATCAGTTAAACCATTCAACCCATAAGCAATGTATGTTAAACATCCAAATCATTTATCAAACAATTAACCAAAAGAAGTGTATGTTAAAAACGAACTATTACAACTTCACCTTCAAAAACTTAAAAGAGATAAAATTTTGAACTTTAACTTCTTTTCTCTCCCCTGTACTTTCTTACTTATTCTTTCTTTCCCATTTCTTTCTCCCCTTTTGTAATCTTCAAAAACATGGGGCTATTTTTCGTCCATGAAACGCTTGAATTCTTGTTTCTTCTTGGTTTTCTCTTTGCTTGCGGAGGCCCGTTCTTTTGCTGCACGTGCTCGTTCGTCCTTAGCTTCGGTTGTGGCCATGGCTTCATAGCGTGCTGCCAAAGCCAGGTCTGCTTCTCTTTTGAGTCGCGCGGCCTTTTCTTCCTTTGTTTTCTTGGCCTTGAACTGTTTGGCCCAAGCTTCTTGTGTTCACTTTAAGTGCTCTTTCACTTTCTGGGAGTTGGCATGCACCGCAGTGACAATGCCTTGATCATACTACTTGCGCACTTGATGGAGGATTGTCTTATTGCAATTGACAATAGATGCAATGTTTTCATCTATTGTTTTGCAGAGGGCTCTCCCGGCATCAGTGGCATTTTTCACATCTTTGCGGAGGCTCCGGTTGGTCTTGTCAAGGTGTTTAACTTTCTCAGATAGAGAGGAGACAAAGTGATTCAAGTCGAAAAAGTTTTGGTCGACTTTTTCTTGAAAGATGGTCACTTTGGAAGACAATGAATTAATTAAAGAAACAACCTCAGAGAGGTCAACATGGACTGGAGCAAAAGGTGATACTTGTGGAGCAGATAGAATAGAAGTGAAAGAGGGAGGAGGAGGAACAAATGATGGACCAGCGGTGCCAACTGTATGAGAGGGAGGAGAATTAAGATTAATGGGGATGGAGGAATTGTTTCGAGGTGCAGGGGGAGGAGTTCTGGTAGATGTAGGAGTACGACGAGTGGTAGTCCAGACACCATCAACATATGCAATCTGCATATGTTTAAGGGAGGAGTTACCATACAAATCGTGCTTAGAAAATGCAACAACCTTTTTCTCAGAAAAATCAATGCCAAAATGGCAAAAAACACGAATAAGATACATCCTATGTAGGAGTGAGGAGTTAGACTTGCTGTGTGAGTGGAGCATGCGAGAGATGAACAAAAATTCTAAATTTAGGTTTTTCTACTCAAGAATGCACCACATGATGAAAATGTGCATATAAGAAACATCACCAAATTTTTTCAACTGATGTAGGAAAATGTGGCTGACTATGTGATGTAGGATGCGCATTTTTGGTTTCAAAGAATTTGCCTCTAAGGGCTTGGAGGGGTCGATGTCATATTCTCAAAAATATTTTTGACAGATTCAGAAAACGAAAAGCCTTCAACCTCAATAGGTTTCTGGCTGTGATAAACACAAATATTCCATTCGGAGATGCCAAGGATTTCGTTTAAGGATGAGGGGGTCAAAACAATATCTTTACCATTCACTCAAGTGGTGATAGTGGTGGTCGAAACTAAGGATATGTGAAAGTGTGCGTAAAAGGATTTGACAAGTGTGGGATAGTGAGATTCTTTGATCTGAAGTAGCCTTTCTCACCCAAGACTAGAGAAGAGATCTCTGAATCTCATTTTTATAGAAGCGAAAAATGAAAAGTCTATGGATCGACCGGGACAAATTTTACTATTTGCAAATGAAGAAAAATAAAGTTGATGAGTTTTTGGGGATTGGAATGAGATTACCTCGGAGGAGGCTACATTCTCTGGAATCGTAGTCGCCATCATTGTTGTCGTCGTTTTGGTCGTCTTCTTCTATTTTGACATTCTAGGGCTTGAAGATGACCTTTCTCCGGTTCTCTTTGCTCCTTTGCCCATCGTTTTTTGCGGCATTGTGAAGGTTATGAGTTTGGATTAAGGAAGAAGATGGGAAGTTGACACAGTGTTTGAGTGAAGAAAGAGCGGGAGATGAACAGTTTTTAGAGAGAGAGAGAGGGAACGGTGTGACTGTTCGTGGGACCAACATGTCTATTTATAGATTTAACGATTTGTGTCGACACAAATTATTTTTGGTATCGACACGATTCGTATCGAGTGTGGGTATCGAAACATGAAATTGGTGTCAACACTTTCAGATGGTGTCGACACATTCGGCTATTTGGGTCGACACGATCCAGATTTGTGTCGACACAAATTTACTGAGAGTTAAGGAACTACGATGGTGTTAACACTAAATAGAAAGGGGTAGACACTTTTCACACAATGCCACTTCTATATAGTTTTGTGTCAACACTACACACATTTGTATCGACACTTTTTCAAGTGGTGTAGACACATTTTCACATTCAAGAGAAAATATTAAATGTTTTGAAATACAATAAAAAAATATGGTTAATATGGTATATAAATCATGAATTAAAAGCACATAGCATACAAAGTTCTCTTCTTATATAGCATATTCTTTCTTCATTTAAAGGTTTTGTGAAAATATCTGCTAACTGGTAATCTGTGCCTATAAATTCATGTTCGATATTTTCTTTTTGCACATGATCTCTTATAAAATGATGTCTAATCTCTATGTGCTTGGTTCTTGAGTGTTGCATAGGATTCTTGGATATATTAATTGCACTAGTGTTAGCACATTTGATAGGAATATGATCTAGGTGAAAATCATAGTCTTCTAATTGTTGTTTCATCCAAAGAACTTGTGCACAACAACTTTCAACTGCAATGTACTCAGCCTCGACTGTAGACAAGGCCACTGAGTTTTGTTTCTTGCTAAACCAAGAGATTAGTGAGTATCCTAGGAATTGACAAGTACTACTTGTGTTTTTCTTATCTACTTTGCATCCGGTAAAATAAGCATCCGAATAGTCAAATAACTCAAAGGCTATTCCTCTAGGATAAAATAATCCTAAATTTTGTGTACCTAAAAGGTACCTAAAAATGCGTTTAACTGCGGTCACATGTGATTCTTTAGGACTCGATTGAAATTTAGTACACATGCATACACTAAACATAATATCCAGACGACTAGCAGTTAAATATAAGAGAAATCCATCATACCTCTATAACGTTTTTCATCTATTGCTATGCCGTCTTCATTCTTATCAAGTTTCGTTGTAAGACACATTGGAGTTTTCATGAGTTTTGCCTTTAGTATATCGAACCTTTTCAATATGTTCCTCATGTATTTAGTTTGATTGATTGATTGATGTAGTTTCCTTCTTGAGTTTGTTTAATTTTAGAGCCCGAGAAAATAATTGAGCTCACCCATCATGCTTATCTCGAATTCTCCCTGCATACACTTAACAAAATCCTTACAAAGAGATTCGTTAGTTGCACAAAAAATTATATCATTTACATAAATTTGTACAACTAGCATATCATTTCCTTGAGACTTGATAAAAAGAGTAGTATCAATTTTTTCTCTTGAAAACTTATTTTCAATCAAAAATTTGTTAAGCCTTTTATACCAAGCTCTAAATGCTTATTTTAAACCATAAAGAATTTTAGTAAGTTTGTAAATATGGTTTGGAAAATCTAGATTTTTAAAGCAGGAGGTTGTTTCACAAAAATTTCATCCGAGATAAAAGTATTTAAAAGCTACTTTTGACATCCATTTGATAGAGTTTAAAAATTTTAAACCATGCAAAAGCAAGCAACATCCTAATGGCTTCAAGCCTATCAACAGGAGCAACAGGAGCAAAAGTCTCATCAAAATTGATGCCTTCTTATTGATTGTAACCTTGGGCTACCAATCGAGTTTTATTTCTAAAAATTACTCCATTTTTATCTATTTTATTTTTAAAAATTCATTTTGTACCGATGATGGAATGTTCCTTAGGTCTTGGGACTAAAGTCCAAACTTTATTTCTTTCAAATTGATTTAGCTCTTCTTACATAGCCATGATCCAAAATTTATCGTTTTCAGTTTCGTCAAAATGTTTTGGTTCAATCTAGAAAAGGAATGCTAAATTATTACAAACATTATGTAGAGAGGAACGAATTTTGATACATTGCGATGGATCACCAATGATAAGATCTTTTTGGTGACTATGAGCATACCTCCACTCTTTTGGTAAATCAGAGTTTTCTAGATGTGCAGTTTCAGCATTCTGTTGTACTGCAATTTGTTGAGAATTTGAAGCTTTCTCTTGATTTAGCTCTTTCTTTTCTTTGATAAAAATGTCTTCAATACCTTTTTTTATATCTACAGGTTATCTTCACAAAAATTCTTTGAAGAACCAAGGTTAGCTTCATCAAAAATAACATGTATAGATTTTTCAACAATTACGGTCCTTTTGTTGAATACTCTATACGCTTTACTAGATATAAAATATTCTAGAAAAATATCTTCATCAGATTTTGCGTCAAACTTACCCAAAAATTCTTTGTTGTTGTTCAAAATAAAACATTTGCGCCAAAAAGATCGAAAATAAGTGATATTGGGTTTTCTTTCATTCCATAGCTCATATGAAATTTTCTTGAGAGAAGCTTTTATCATAACTCTGTTTATGATAAAACAAGCGGTATTGACAGCCTCGACCAAAAAATATCATGATAGATTATTTTTACAAAGTATGGCCCTAGCAATTTCTTCCAATGTCCTATTCTTCCTCTCAACAACTCAATTTTGTTGAGGGGTTCTAGAAATAGAAAAATTATGATTAATACCATTTTCATCACAAAACTTTTCAAAATTTTTGTTTTCAAATTCTCTACCATGATTATTTCGAATACTTGTGATTTGAAAACTTTTTTTATTTTGAACATTCCGAGACAGTTTTTATAAAAGAGGAAAATGCTTCATTCTTATGAGTTAAGAATAGTAACCAAGTGTATCTGGTGAAGTCATCAATAATAACAAAGGCATATCTCTTGTCTCCAAGGCTTAAAGTCCTTGTTGGACCAAACAAGTTCATATGCAATAATTGTACTGGCCTAGAAGTTGAAATCTCATTTTTGAATGAAAAAAATTTTTAATTTGTTTGCCTTGTTGACATGCATCACATACTGTCTTTTTCAAATTTGATTTAGGGTAACCCAATCACTAATTTTTTTTTCAAAAGTTTAGAAATCAAGTTCATTTGAGCATGTCCAAGTCTTTTATGCCATAACCAACTATGGTCACTCAAGGCGGCTAAGCACTTGATGTCATTCTTAGAAATATTATTAAGAGTAAATGTATAAACACTTTCATATCTTTGACCTTCAAGAATAACTTTGTTATTGGTTGAATCTTTAATAACACACTTAGCATGATCAAACACAACTTTGTAACATTTGTCACAAAGTTAGCTTATGCTAAGAAGGTTATGTTTCAAACTATCAACAAGTAAAATATTTTCAATAGAAGGAGAAGAAATTTTACCAATGCAATCAATTCCTATGATTTTTTCTTTACTATTGTGTCCAAAAGTCACAAATCTGCCATCTTTTGGTTTAAGAGATGCAAACATTGATTGGTCGCCTGTTATGTGCCTTGAGCAAGCGCTATTGAGATACTACATCCCTTCCTTAAATGAGGATTTGAGACACACCTGTAAGGAGAATTAAGTTTTGATCTCTGGTACCCAAATTTTCTTGGGTCCTTTGTGTTAGTTCCTTGAGGATGTGTTCCTTTAGGAACTCAAGACTTCTTGACAGAACTGTTGGAGAATTTTCTGTGTGGACAATGTGTCAATACTCATAACAGTGAAAGCAAATGACATTTGTATGATTTGATAATACTTTGACAAAAATGTTGCTTAAGAATTTTTATTTCTTCTTGGGCTTATATTCAATTTCAGTTTTGTCAAAAACACATTTTTGCATACCAGGAAGTTTGTCCAAGTTATTCTTTCCTTGAGTGAACTTGTAAATAGTTTATGTAAAATTCTCAACTTTTTCACTTAAGGTTTTGTTTTTTTCTTTCAAAACAGAAACTTGTTTTAGCAAGATAGATTTTTTTTTTTCAAAGTTTCAATTTTAGTTGAGGAGGAAAGAACTAATTTTTTTAAAATAGAATTTTTTGCACCTATTTTTCTTAATTCACCATATAAATCTTCAAATGCACTTTACAATTCATCTAAAGAAAAAAGGTTAGGTGTTACCTCATCATCTTCTTTGGCCATGAGGCGTAGATTTGTCACTTTATTTTTTTTCTTTTCATCATCAGAGCTGCTGTCATCACTTTCACCGCTTTTTGAATTACTTTTTGAGCTTAGGGTATTCAGCTTTGATGTGTGCAGGTTTTTTGCATTCATAGCAAATAATTTCTTCTTTCTTGGAGTCGTTCTTGAATTTACTAGAGTCACCTTTGAACTTGGTGGGCTCGCCTCGGTGTCCTTCCTTTTTGAAGAACTTTATTCCTCATATTTTCTTATTTCTTATTTTTAAGAAATTTTTTAAATTTTTTTGTGATGAGGGCCATGTCTTCATTTTCATCTCAAGAGGAGTCTTTCTCAGATTCTTCTTCATGAGTTGACGATTTGAAGGCGATGCCTTTCTTCTTTTTATTGTCTTTCTCTTCATTCATCTTGATATTCATCTCATGGGTCATGAGAGAACCAAGAAGCTCTTCTAGACTAAGCTTGTTTAGGTCTTTGGCTTCTTGAATGGCCGTGACCTTTGCTTCCTAACTCTTTGGCATACACCTCAGAATTTTTCTCATCATTTCTGCATTAGTGTAAATCTTGTCAAGAGATTTTCGTCCATTAATAATATTAGTAAAGCGAGTAAACATATCAGACATTGTTTCATCATACTTCATTTTGAATAATTCATAATTATGTATAGGCAGACTGATTTTTGACTTTTTCACTTGATTGGTACCCTCATGGGTAATTTCGAGTCTATCCCATATTTCTTTAGCTATGTCACAAGTCGAGATTTTATTGAACTCGTTTGGGTCAAGTGAGCAGTACAAGAGATTTATGATTTTAGCATTTTTTTTTGTATTTTTCTTATGTCGATTTTAGTCCATTCGACCTCTAGTTTAGTGACAGCAGCCCCTTTAATAGTTTTAGTGGGTCTTTTTAGTTCATTTATGATAACACGCCAAAATTCGTAATCTACGGTTTGAATATAAATTCTCATTCTAGTCTTCCGATAGTTATAGTTTGTTCTATTGAACAAGGGAGGTCTATTGGTCGATTGACCTTCGGATTGGATAGATCCGATGCTAGTAGCTGCCATACAAAACTCTTAGACTGTTAAATCAAAGACAAGAGCCCACGTTCTGATACCAATTATTAAAACAAGGCAACCCAAGAGGGGGTGAATTAGGTCTTTAAAAAAATAAATAGCAATCTAAATTTTTTTTTCAAAATCCTTTTAATATAGCAATCAAATAAAGCAAATTAATCAAATATTAAGGCAATACAAATATTAAAAGATGAGGGATAGAGAGATAGAACCGAACGCCAAAAATTTATAGTGGTTCGATTTTATCTTAGCTTACGTCCACTCCTCAAGTTCTCCCTTGAGTATTTTCACTATATAAAATACTTCACGGGCGTATTCCAAGCCTTTACAATCTTTAAGACTTCGCTTGAAATGAGCTGAATGTTCACGAGCACATTCACAAGCCTAACAGCTTCAAGAAGATCCTATGAAAATAAGTCCCTGTTTTCTTCTAATCTATCTTGAACTCTTCTTTGATGAGATTTACTCACTCAATGGATAAAGGGTGACTCACCATTGAATACAATAAATGAAGAGTATTAATGAAGAACACTCACTCTCTTTACAGAAAAGATTTACAATAAATGAGAAAGTAAAGAGAGATGAGGAACAAGAGTTGGAGATTTAGCAATAAATGAGAGCTTGAGATTTCTGAGTTTTATTCAAGCAATGGAACAGTAAAGGAAGGTCTCCAGTATTAGTAAATGCTGAGAAGTTACTCCTTATATAAGCGCTTGTGTATTCATGACCGTTGGAGGTAGGTGGAAGCAATAAATGCTAAGAATCCAGCAGTTGAGATATGTCGTGAGTTTGAATTTCCGTCATAAGTGTCGACACAAATGCCTTTAGTGTCGACACAAAATATCTAGGGGAAGATCTCTTAAGTGGTTGGGTCGACACAAATATTCTGAGGGGTCGACGCAAATTCTGTACTCTATCTTACCAACATCATGGTGTCGACACAATTGGTTCTGGTGTCGACTCATTTGAAACTTCAACATCCGAAGGAACCACTTTGTATCGACTCAGCTTTCCCTTGGTGTCGACACTAATTTCTGCAAGAAGTCTCGGTTCTTTTGTGTCGACTCATCTTCAGTTGGTGTCGACTCAAATGTACTTCCGAATCCGAGAGGAAGCACTTTGTATCGACTCATGTCTTCTTTGGTGTCGACACTAATTTCTTCAAGCAGCCTCGGGACTTTTGTGTCGATTCATCCTTAGTTGGTGTCGACACCTCAAAATCTGTAGGTGGTCTCAGTTGTTTTGTGTCAACACAATTTCTATTTGTATCGACACAAAACTGATTTGTGTCGATTCTTTTTGAGTCCTGAGAGTTTCGGCTCTATTGTGTTGACACAAAACTTGTTTGTGTCGACACTAACATTTTGATACCTAAACATTAACTTCATAAAAATGTTAGGGTGTCAAACCATTTGATCAATGGGTGTTGACACACTTGATGAGATTTAAGTAGACTTTGTCTTAAAAATGTTTGACTTATTTTTCAATTGGTTTCAACACAAAATATTCTCATTTAAGAATATGTGAGTGTTTTAATTCTTTTGAGAGTTAAGTCATTTTTTTTTTGTTAAATGTGTCAACTTAATTGTTCAAAATGTGTTAACACTTTTATTTTAAAAATATAAAATATTATCCATTTAAATCTATTTATTCTTAATAAATGAATTATAAAAATCAGCAAAATCAAAATAAAAAATTCTTGGGCTAACACCACTTAACTTATTTGACCGCCGGATAATTAAATTCGTCTGCAGGGTTTATCTCGGTCAAAATTTATAAATTTCTTTAAAGGAGTATCATCAATCTCGATCTTTTGAGACGTGAATTTCGTCAATAATTAATATTAATTATATAATTAATATTATTATCCAACTCATCAGGATTATAGATCCGTAAAAGATCGTATCATTTAATGGATCAAAATAACGAATATTAAATATACACAAATAATTAATTATTTTGGAATTAAGAGTATAAACACTCGTAATAACTTTGTGGTGTAAATTAATTTATATAGTCAGTATAAAATTAATTTTTTCAACGTGGTATTGCTCAATATACACAAAGTGTACTAGCACAGTGAGTTGGAACAATAAGTTACACTATTATCTGTTCTCCGTAACTAATACAGGTCTATTAAAACTCTATACTATAGTCGTACTGATGGTTTGTCTAATTTCATCTAAACTGTAAACCAAAAATTTATATTTTACAAGAATCTTTAATTTAGTTTTTCGTGTGTAAGCTGAAATCTACATACCAAATTAAATATTATGTAAAAAAAGACTTTCATGCACGACATCAAATAAATAGTGAAATTCATATATTACTCATTAAGATTCTCATAAAATGAAAAAAGTAATTTTATTAATAAATAAAATTAAATACTAAAATTGAAAATTCATAATTTTTAGTATACAACCCTGATAATTTTTCACTTATACTCAATACCATGCTGCCATAGATCTGGCTCTCATGCCTCTACATGACTATCAAGAGTCTTAGCCAATAGGCTCTTTTTAAATGGATTTGCAAGGATGTCGGCCGATGCAATTTTGGTCACAACAACATTACCTCTCTATACAATCTCTCGTATCATGTAATATTTATGCTCGATGTGCTTTCCTTTCTTGTAGATTCTTGATTCTTTCGAGTTGGGTTTCACTATTGTCACAAGAAAGTGTAATAGCCAATTGTACTGAAGGCACCATATCTAGATCCAACAAGAAATTCCTAAGCCAAACGGTCTCCTTGGTTGTTTCAGAAGCTACTACATACTCGGCCTCCATGATGAAATCAGCAATGCATGACTGCTTCATACTTCTCTAACTTATAGCTTCACCTTCCAAAATAAACGGATATCCCAAGGTATATTTCTAGAAATCCTTATCTTACTAGAAACTCGAGTCCGTGTACCCCAAAGGTATTAGACTATTTGCTTAGTAAATCAACATATAATTCCTAGTTCTTTTCAGGTACTTGATTATATATTTTACTGTTATCCAATACTTCTACCCTAGATTAGACTGATATCTGCTAACTATACCTACGGGAAAACAGATATCGGGTCTAGTGTACTGCATAGCACACATGAGGTTTTCTACTGCAGAAGCATGAGAAATCACTTTAATCTTCTCTATCTTATCAGGTGTCTTAAGACACTGATTTTTGAATAAAGTGATTCTATGCCTGAAAAGGAGAAACTCTTTCTTGAAATCATGCATACTAAAACGAGTAAGGATGGTGTCGATATAACTAGCTTGTGATAAACCCAACATCCTCTGTTTTAGATCTCGCATAAGCTTGATGTGACTAACTTCTCCTAAATCTTTCATATCGAATTGCCTAGATAACTATACTTTAACCGAAGATAATACCTTTATATCATTTTCAATATATCTAATTTTTTAAAAATTATCTTAAACGTGTTTTTATGTAATAAAATAAAATTTTAAATTTGTTTTTTTTAAAAATTAATTTTAATTAAAGAAAATTTTATTTTATTTTTTCATTACAAAAAAAATAATATTGAATTAATAAGAATTAATTAAAATTGAACAGAATAAATAAATCGAAATAAAAGTATTTACGTATTTAAATAAATAAATGCATTAAATCTCGACTTTTATAGTTAATCTATAACTCTTTAGTTAAAGAGTTTTTATTCATCTAAAAAATTTGTAATTATGTCAAAATTAAAATTTTAGTTCTTTTATTCTGTCAAAACTTTGTATCTAATAAAAAACTTTGCATAACTCTGTTATTACAAATCACAATCCTACTAAAAAACTGCTAAAAAACTGCTGCCGCCATCACTTGATCACGCACATCGCTGCCCACCCGCGCACCTGTGCTGCTGTGACTTATTGATCACGGTTTGCCCGCCTCTTGTTCTGAACTTCATGCAATCATGAATGCACTGGGATCATGTTTGATCAATAATTGCTTACGGTTAGATTATGTTTCAATGATTCATTCCATGTGAGATCATCTAACGTGGCTTTAATCCCATCCTAAAAGCAAAGCCAAGATAATTGATTCAGCATTATAGCTTCTAGAATGCATGAATATCATCCCAAGGTGGGATAACTTATACGTCATCATCATACAGTCCAATCGGTTTCACTGAAAAATAAAGTTACGCCTATTTTTCTTTCTGTCTTTGTTCTTCATTTTTTTTCTTTCTTTTTTCAATTACATAAAATTTAAAAAGTACAAGAATTAAAAATTAAAAAATAATTATTTTTATATTGATCTTATATCTTCGAAGAGTTCACAATTAATTTACCACGATTAACTCTTGTGGTTAGAAAAATTAATTTAGTAATTATTAAACCATCCAATCAAACATACAAAATGATAACCATTAAAAGTCGGGATTAAATTGTCTACAAAAATGAGTTAGCACAATCTAAATCTACCCTAACTCATAATAAAATCATACATAATTAAAGAAAACTTTGATACTAATTTTTGGAGGTAAAATTGTCCAGATCTATTGATTAAGAACATGATTTAAGTCAAAAAAAAAAATTGAACGGGCAAACGTTAAAACTGGCTCTAGATCAAATTTTTTTAACGCCAAACGATTAAACTAAACCCGGTATATACTTCCAAAGTTAAATTAAAGTTATATACTTTACGAAATCTGGTAAGATTAATTTCGATTGCTGCAACAACTTTAAGTCAAGAATCCTTTGCAATTGTAGACTTCAAGTTGAAGGTCCTGATTCAAGCCTTGTATTCTCGCATACTATAACACTTTATGTAGTGTGGACTACATTGAATGTGTTCTTCACAACCCTTTCTAACCACTAAGGGAATACGTGAAAACTCTAAATCAATAGAGTTTCCACGTATATGCTGGCCATGGTTACATAACAGTATATAAATAGGTTACAGCAGTGACTTGTGGAGTAAATATGATTTGGGCTCCTAATGTAATTATAAAAATTCATCTCAACTTAGAAGCAATTTTATAAAAATATTAATTATAATTCATTTCACTAAAGAATTATAATTGGACTCCCAGCCATATTCTCTAAATCGAATACTCGAGCTCATGTTATTAAATACTTATTTATTCTCCTCACGTTAAGATTCTCGATACCCACCGATTAAATTAAATTACTCACAATTATATTTAATCGGCTTCTTAAATAATTTTTTTAAGACATTCCGTTTAACTTATTTGATCGTCGGATAATTAAATCTACCTGCAGGGTTTAACTCAATTAAAACTTATAAACTTCCTTAAAGAGGTATCGTCAATCCCAATCTTTCGATGTGTGAATTTCGTCAGTAATTAATATTCATCATATACTTAAAATTGTTATCCAACTCACCGAGATTATAGACCCATAAAAAATTGTACCCTTTAATGAATGAAAATAATGAATATTAAATATACGTAAATAATTAATTATTTCGGGATTAAGAGTATAAGCACTCATAATAATCTTAGGATGTGAATTAATTTATATAGGTCTATAAAATTAATATTTTCAACGTGATCATGTTTAATACACATAAAGTGTACTTGCACAGCGAGTCAGAATAATAGGCGATGCTATTATCTATTCTCTGTAACCAAGACAGGTCTACTAAAATTCTGCGCTACAGTCGTTCCGATGGTTTGTCAAATTTTATCTAAATTGTGAACCAAAAATTTATATTTTACAAAAACCTTTAATCTGATCTTTCGTGTATAAACTGAACTCTACACACCAAATTAAACACTGTGTAAAAAAATACATCCACGCACGACATCAAATAAATACTGAAATGTATACATTGCTCATTAAAATTCTCATAAAATGAAAAAATTAATTTTATTAGTAAATAAATTAAATACTAAAACAAAAAATTTTTAATTTTTAATAAACAACATTGATACTGTAGACATATTTTCTTAACATCGATACATGAAAAATGTAACACCCCAATTTCGTAGCAAAATAAGTCCGTACGATTTAATGAAGAAAAGAATCTGATTTAAGGAGTCCAACCCAAAAAAACTTAAGAAGAAAATACTTTTTAAAAAGAAGCCAAACTTTTAATTTTTTCATCAACAATGTGGGTAGAACGAGTTGATTTTTATTGTAAGTAATTTCCAAAAATGGCCCATTTATACCCCAAAGAATATCCCAAAAATGTTTTAGCAAAAACTCAAATTTTAAAACAAAGTTCAAAAAAATACTACCTAGCGAAGTCTGCTCAAGCGAACTCCTAACCGTTCAAGCATTGAGGTACTTGAGAGAAAACTGCCAAAAACCTTGAAAAAAAAATTCAAGTGTTGAAGAATCTCCCCTTTTTCCTCGTCCTTTAAACATAGTTTTAGATAGGTGAAAGTGTGAAGTAAAACATACATTTGTCTGTAACGACCTGGTTCAAACCTTAGAATTAGCGATGGTTAGCCTATGAGATCTTAGGTCGCTAAAAAGGCTAGAAACCCTAATTCGTTCCAAGAATCCTAAGAAGACCTAACACTCAAGAGGTAAAACCCCAACACCTTGAGAATTCTCCCAATATCCTAAATTAAGTAATTAATATGGAATATTTTACAAAAAAACTCATAAAAGAGTAAAATGATCATTTTGTCCCGGTACACTAAAAAATCTTTAAAATAAAAAATTTGACACATGGACACTCAAAATTAAAGATTTAAATATGAATAAGTAGTAAAAGACAAAAAAAAAATAACAAAAATAACAAAAATACTCCTTAGTGGCCAGTTCTACCTAGGAGTGTGTGCTAAAAAGTCATTTTTTACATTTTAAGCTCAAAAATGAAAAAAAATATACAAATCAAGCATCATTATGGCCCAAGATTATTCAAACAAGTAATATACACAATAATATAATATTAAAGGCTAACAAAAGTAAATAAATCATTATTAAAATTCTTACACACCTAAATAAGTCAAAAAGTCACATCTTGTCAAAGTAACTTAATTGTCTACACTTAAATGATTAATCGTTGTTAAAATTTTTATAAACTATAATAATAATAATAATAACATTAAAATAATTCATTTTAAGTAGTTAGAAGATCAAAAAAAATTCATCAAATCAATTTTTAAAACTCTTTCTTGGATAATGTAGTGCCAAAATATCACCAAATAAGCACTTAAAGCAAAATTTGAGCACAAAAATCAACCAAACATCCCCTTGGCTGAATTCCCATCTAACGTTTTTGAAATTTCAGATTTCAAATCTTTTAAAATGGGTCTCAACCTCTCATGCAACCAATTAGCATTAAGAAAAATTCAATTTTTTCTTACACTTAATAATTAATCCCACCACTCAAAAATTCTATAAATAAGACCCACCTTCCCCCAACTTCCTCTCCTCCATTTTGTCAAGTAGAGAGAATTGTTAGAGCTCCAAAAATTCTAAAAACCTCTAAGTGTGGGAATAAAGAAAAAGAAAAAAAAGGAGGAACCAAAAAAGGTCTTTGGAGACCAAGGAAACACTAAAACCAAGTCTTCGAGCCATCCTCCACTCTTACGTTTTCAAATAAGATAAGAAAAACCTCTAAACTCTCTGATTAAACTTATCACTCCTCTCAACTCATCTCTTAAAACATAATCAAGAATAGGAATCAAAACATTGATAAAAAAGGCATCGTGGTAAGAGAATATGGACTGTTCATGATTTTATGATAGGGGATGTGTTTGTATGTTCGTATTTATGAGATGTGTAACTTCCGTATGTTGACATACCATGAGTTAAGAGGCTATAACTCTTAAAGGCCTAATTTTTTAGCATTTTTAACTTTTTGCTCTGAATTTTGAAATATCATAACTAAATATAGAAAATTGATCTAAGTGTGTTTTTTATATCCCGACCTAGATTTTGATGTTATCTTTCATACAAAATTGGTTTGAACAAATTTGAATAAGTAGAATTCGAGATATAACATTCTTGTCAAAGTGTGTTAGTTTCTGACCAGTCAGTTTTGCAGACCTAAAAATCCTAGTTTAGAACGAAATCTAAGCTTAGGTCAAAACATGAAAGTTGCGGATAATATATATATCTTTCTATCCACTACAAATGAGCCTAAAATATTGAGATTTAATAGGTCAAAACACATCTTAAAGTCACTGTTGCGGATCTGTGAGTAACAAAGCTTTCTGTCATATTTTTGTATGACCAGAAACCCATATTTTTAATGATCTACTCCAAAAATGATTTTCATAAAAATTATAGGTAATATGTTGAACTAATTACTATCCAAAAATTAGACCTAGATATTGTAAGGACCCAGTTCCTTTTATTTTGAGATTTTATTTAAAATTTATTTTGAGACCTTCGGTGGAATTAGAAAAAGTGTTAATTTAGAGAGAGAATTAAAACTTTAATCATGTAATGATGAATGATAAGGACCCTAGGGTTAGTAGTGCATGAAAATATCGTTATGAGGTGTTTGGCTTATGTTTCAGTTCAGTTTTGGCATCTTTGTTTAGATCTTCACCTAATGCTGACCGCTCGAGCGGTGGAGAGCTCGCTTGAGCGGACAGGTGTCCGAGAGTCCGGTAAGTGGGGACCGTTTGAGCGGTGTGAGGGTGTGCTCGAGCAAACTGTCGGCGAACAGCTTATAAGTTGCGGCTTATAATATTTCATTCTCATTCTTTCCCCTCCTCTCTCTCTAAAACCAGAACTTGTGACCTAGGGTTAGATCTTGAAGATCCATGGAGCCTTCCTTGTTCCGTTGGGGTAGAGTTCTTACCGTTCCTCCGAGTGAGCAATCGTTGGAGAGTGTGGATGTTCGTTAGGAGCTTCTCCGTAGCCACACGATTGGGGTTTTAAGGGTTTGGAGCTTGCAAAAGGCTTGATTCATGTTGGTGAAACGTTTAAGAGGTAGGATCTAAGACCAATACTGATCATTGCATGCATATGAGTTGTATTTTCGTTGGATTTGCTTAAAAGCATGAAAAACTTATGTTTTTGAAACCCTAGGGTTGTGAGAAATGTTTAAGCATGTTGTTTTGGGGTTTAAAACATAATTTGGGTGAAATCTATCTTGTGATTGTTGTTAGAGATGATTTGATTTGAAAAAGAAGAAACTAAGGTTTGGTTTGAGCCAAATTCATGAAAATTTGGGGGGTTTTGGGTTGGAAGACTCGGATGACGAAATTGATTGAGTTTTGAACAAATTGAGGTTATGCTAACCTAGTTGTGTATAAATTTTATAAATTTGTGAAGATATATGGAAACGATGGATGATGAGTTGGGAATTTTGTATAAATCCGATGGATTATAAAATACAAACCATATAAGAACGTTTAATATATTAAGAACCAAAAATCATGTGTTGATTAATTGGGATTCAGATTAATTAAACCCGAATGCAATGTGAATGAGAACCAAAGTATGTGTTTAATGGTTTAATTATAAGTGTGTTGGGTATTGGCGAGAGGAACCACGTTTAGGTTGGACTAGTGTTGATTTTGATGTAAATGATTTAATTAAGCTACCGTATGATTTGATTGGATAATTAATTTTGGGCACGAATTGCTCCTCGGTGAAAGACCAAAAACTTGTACAATGTAAGATAGACCCTTCATTTGGGTTAATCCCCATAAAAGCATGCTCTTAGGCCACCCACCCATCGATGTTTTCAAAAAAAATTGAAAATGTGTGCTCTCTGTGTCAGGCAATAGAATGGTGTACGGTGCTGATTCGTAGATTCTATTTATTTGATGGGTTGAACCCGACCCGTCCACTCCTTCCCCTTAACAAACACCTATATGGACCAACAAACATGAACTACCCGGCAGCGGACCTCCAGAAGCTGCTCCAACGATCAAATTAGATAAAGGCTTATGATAAACTGGGAATCAATACTGAACATCACCAAAAATTAGAGAATAATACCCTCAAGAAGGAAGTCGTCGGACCTCATAGTAGTCCTGGGACTCCCCTTTTATAGGGAGTCAAATGTTCTATTTCCCCTAGCTTCATGATTACCTTTGACACCTAGCCCTGCAGGGTGGCTCTGCCTATGGCAACGTTGCGTCAGTGCAGGGATTGACACCTTGGACAAAATACGGTCGCATCACTATTAAAACTGACACCTCGGCCCGTCCTTTGGGCTGAGATACGCGTCTTACAGCGCATCCCCCGAAGTAGAATACACTCGATGCGAGGAGGCGCTCGGTCCAATCTCATTAAATGTTGTACTTTCGTGGTCAAATCGTGTATCAAATGTTTGTCAGAACTCAATCGTCGTGCTGTGGTCAAATCCGTTGAGATCGTCTACGTACTACAGTCGTATACGCACCGAGGCCGTCTATATAATTGGGTAATGCCCTTTCGGGTCATGATGAGGCCTGTTGGGTATGAGCCTGGGCCATAGACCCGTCCGTTGTGGACCTCAGCCCATATCCCTTCATTTGCGCCTTAGCTCTCCTCATGCTCGGCTTGAGGGGAGCTGAACCATTCTTCCTTTATTGCGCTGCCACTGCCAGTTTAAAAGCACTTAAATTCTAATTATTTTGCGCCACGTGTTAGAACGTGTTTGGTCCTCTTGGAGGCGCTTTGCACCTTCCCGAGGACGGGCAGGCGTCCTTTGGTTTGCCCAAAGTGACCGTTGGCCCTTGCTGTGGAATGCCTCTGTGTGTATAAATGGGGGATTTTGCCCCTCCTCTCCCTTTCTGTTGCCTTTGCTTTCCACGCACAAAATCTCAGAATATCTTCTTCTCCTCGACTCTCTATCGACGACGGTGAACATTGTTCTCGGAGCTTTCTGCCACATTCTTTCTGCAAGTGTTGTTCTCCTCCAACATGCGTTCTCCCGCCAGTAAGTTACGTTGTTTTTTCTTTTTTAATCACTATTCTTCATGTTCTTTACCCTTACAGCCCCTGGTTAGGGTTTCTTTTTCTTTCGCATCTTTGGTTTTTCCCTCTCCATCTTCTTGTTTTCTTTTCCTACCCCGTTGTCGTGGCCAAAAAGGGTAAATTCATCAAAGAGGTTAACACCCATGCTGCCATGGCTGCCTTTAGGGCAAAATACCATATCCCGCCCTCTGTCACGGTTCGATATTGTTATCCTGACGTCCCTAGGTCACCTTTTCTCCTTAGAGGGAACGAGGTAGAGTTCCCTATAGCCGCTATAGTGGAGGCCGGGGTTCATTTCCCGGTCGATCCTCTCTTGAGAGAGATGATGGCCACTTACCGCCTTACCCCATGCCAAGTGTCCATAAACTTTATCCAGGTGGTTATGGGGTAGCCGAGATTAACCGTCGTTACGAGTTGAATCTCGATATCCCTGAGATATTCCACTGCTACACTATCACTGGCAACGAAAACTCGTACTATCTCCGCCAGAGAAGCGTCACGCAGCAAATGGTGCATGACCTCCCTGAGTCGGATAAACACAGCGATGACCTTATATTGATGGGAGGAGATTTCGAGTTCCAGGCCAACCGTGCTGGACTTGCTGGCTATTCAATCCCGAGGGTACCAGGGAGTCCAGGTTGGTTCGGCTTCCTTCTTCCCTTTTATTTCGATTTCTCTTCATTTCTTTCATGCTTTACTGCTTTATATTTATGGATGTGTAACCTTCTATTTTTTTCGTTTCAGCTGCCTCTCTTGCTAAACAATAGAAGAGAAGGGCCAACTTCGGCGAAGTCCAGCATTGCTTACATATTCAAGAGTCTCGCTCGGCCACAGATCTACTCGGCTACGTGCCGAGCTACCGAAGAGTAATTCGGCACCGGGGAGTTTCGCAATGTAAATGCCTCGCTCTTGCCGTACCAGCATCCCTGCCTCCACCTCCGTGAAGGCCAAACGTGAACGCCAGCGAACCTTTGATCTCAGATCCGCTGTGCTTGGTCGTGGCATCGCACGCACCTCAGCCACACCCGCCGTTCGGCTCACGGCCCCTTTGCCTCCTCGTGAGACGGCTCCTGAGATTCCACCACCTCTACCAGCATTACCGAGTCTGCCACAAGAGCAAGCAGCAGTTGGGGGCAAAATTCGGCCTCGTTCTTCATCCCCTCCCGAGACTCGTCCTCTACAACATCGGCGTTTGGTCTGGGGAGATGGCACCTCTATTGTTGAGGTGCCCCCAGCTAGGGAAGCGAAAACTGTAGCTCCCGCCCCTGCCCCCTGGCTGCCTGAATTGCTGGTTCAGGGCCGACAACTTAACGTCGGTGACTCCTCAAAGACCAGTAGTGTTGCCGAATGACTTTCCAGGGGAATGGTCCTTTCCCTTGATATTGCCGACCACTCCGGCGTGAACCTCCCTACTCTCTTTGAGAGGGTGTACCAGCTCGGCGTCGGGGTAAGCAGTCTCTCTCCTATGTTTCCTTGTCTATACGGTGTTTGATACTTGGATAATAACTTTCTCTCTTCTTTTTTTTGTTAGCAACTGCAAACCGTCACCGTGTTGCATGATCGGTTTGCCGAGGTCTCCAGAGAGACAAAGAAGCTCGGCAAGGTGCTCGCCCAGTCCACTAAGCACGCCAAGAGCTTAGAGGTAGACCTTGCTCGCAACGCCTTTGCCCTCCAAGGGTTGGAGGCACGCTTGAAGGTGGCCGAGGAGGAAGAGAAAAAGGCTAAGGAGGAGCTAAGGATGACCAAGAAGGAGGCAGCTTCCATCATTTTGGCCAACACCGAGCTCCACCGTATGATAGCGGCAGCTCAGGCGAAGGCTGAAACCCAATGCAAAATTGCTGCTAACCTCGAGGCAACTAGGACTAAGAGGGACGACCAGCTCTGGCAACAGGTCTGGGATGAGTGCGGTGCTCATCTAACGAAGGAGGTCATCAGCATCAAAGCTGAACTGATGGCCTTGGGTTACAAGCAAGGCCTCGAACGTGCTAGGGTGCCCCTGAGCTCCCCCCTCTGGAGTGAACCTCCAACCGATGCCGAAGCTACCACCGCTATCGAGGAGCAGACCGCCGAAGTGGACCCCACTGATCCAGAACTCCCTTCTGCACTACCTATTCCTCATCTCGACGATGTGCAAGACACGGCCACCAGCCATCATGCTTTTGCTGGAAAAGAGGTGGTCGAAATTCAGAATGCCGGCCAAGGGGAGGGTGGGAAAGGTCGGGCCGAAGTGGTGGATATTGCTCTAAACTGAACTCTTATCTTTTCTTCTTTTTCTTCCCTTCTTGTTTTGTTTTTCATATTAAACACCTCGACCATTGTGACCTCTGTAAGGTTGGGCTTCCATCCTTTGTACCTATTTCCTTCATGTAATGAAAATTTTTATTTACCATATGAAATTGCTGGATGTGGTGATGTGTTTTGACCTATTTCCTTTCTTCTTGCCCTTGTTTTTCATTCCATTTTCTAGCCGAGCTGGGAGTATAGACTCCTGAGAGGATGATCCATCCTCAGGCCGAGTTGGCCTCCTTTGATGAGGGATTGTAGAAACCCTGGGAGTGTAGACTCTTGAGAGGATGTTCCATCCTCAGGCCGAGTTGGCCTCCTTCAATGAGGGGTTGCTAGAAACCCTGGGAGTATAGATTCCCGAGAGGATGTTTCATTCTCAGGCCGAGCTAGCCTCCTTCGATGAGGGGTTGTTAGAAACCCTGGGAGTATAGACTCTTGAGAAGATGTTCCATCCTCAGGCCGATTACAACACCCAGAATTTGCTGCACACATTTTTCATTCATTGCTTAGCAAAAGATGAAGAATACAAAGAGAAAACGCTTAATGATAAAACACCCCGAGGTTAGCCGAATTCCATGGTTGGGGAACTTGTTTCCCATTAGTGCTTTCGAGACGGTCGGCACCCCGGCTCACAACCGTTCTAACTATGTAGGGTCCCTCCCAATTCTGCACCAACTTCTATTCTCCTGGTACCTTTGTGTTGCTCATAACCTTTCTTAAAACCAGCACCCCAACCTGAAACTCCCTTGGCTTAACCCTTCTATTATATTCCCTGATTATCTCTTGCTGGTACGATCAGATCTTGAGCAACGCTTCCTCCCTCCTTTCCTCAACCAAGTCTAACTCTTTAGCTAGGATATCTGTATTTTGCTCAAGATAGAAGTCGTCGGACCTCATCGTAGGCAGCCCAATCTCAAGAGGTATGACGGCCTCGGTGCCGTAGGACATCGAATAAGGCGTTTCCCCCGTGGATCTTCGCGGTGTGGTTCGTTGCGCCCATAACACATGGGAGAGCTCGTCTACCCACCTTCCCTTCGCCTTTTCTAATCTTTTTTTTATTCCAAACAAGATAGTCTTATTCAAAGCATCGACCTGACCATTGCTTTGCAGATATGCCGAAGTGGAATTGCAGAGCTCGATATTCAATTCGGTACAAAATTGCCGAAACGATCTTCCATCAAACTAGGTACCGTTGTCCGAGATGATAGTACGCAGAATGCCGAACCTTGCCACGATATTTTTCCAAATGAACTTTTTCATGTCTGATCCTTTGTTGTTGGCAAGTGGCTCCGCCTCAACCCACTTAGTGATGTAGTCTGTAGCTGCCACCAGAAATTTTTTATTTCCCGCTGCCTAGGGGAACGGACCGACGATGTCCAGTCCCCATTGAGCGAATGGCCATGAGCTATGTAAAGGATTCAGTGCCCTTGCGGGCTGATGTATATGGGGGCGAACAGTTGGCACTTCTCGCATTTCCTGGCGTATTGCTGTGCATCCTTCTACATATAGGGCTACTAGTACCCCTGAGAAATCGTTCAGTGAGCAAGGCACCGCCCCCCGGTATGACTGCCACATATCCCGTCATGAATCTCGTAAAGGAAGTCATCTACTAGATTTGGATGTACACATAGGAGGTACGATCCTGTGTATGATCGCCGGTATAGCTTGTCCGTCTGGGAAAGCCAAAAGCGTGCTGCCTTGAGTCTTAGCTTATGCGCCTCCCTTTTTTCGGTAGAAAGCATACCCTGTTTTAAAAACGCGACAATAGGATCCATCTAGGATGGTAATGAAGCGATTGGCAAGACTTCAGCCTTTTTCGTGCTCGTGTTGTCAATGCTCGGCCCCGGGAAGAACCGAACTACCACCGTTCTTTCCTTACTCGTTCCAATGACCGTGGCGAGACTAGCAAGGGAATCAGTGTGATTATTTTTGGCTCGGCCCACTCGTTCAACCTTGATGGAGGAAAACCAGCTCATGGCCTCTGTCGCTAGCTGAAGGCATTTCTCCATACACTCATCTCTTGCTTCATATTCTCTGTTTAGTTGACTGACAATCAGTTGGGAGTCGCTGAACACTTCTAATGTCGTGATACCGAGCTTTGTTGCTACATCGAGTCCTGCCAGCACTGCTTTATGCTCGGCCTCGTTGTTGGAGGCGTTAAAACCAAGTCTGAGAGCCTATTCCACTATCAAGCCATCAAGAGATGTGAGGACCGTTCCCACCCCTACTCCATGGTTGTTGGAGGCCCCATCAACATGTAGCGTCCAGTGCCCTATCATATGCGGAGGCGCGTGGAGTTCGGCCATCTCCTCCTTTTCTCCTTCTACCCTTGGCACATTCCTGAAAAACTCGACAACAAAATCTGCTAACACTTAGGCTTTGATGGCTATCCTGGGTTTAAAGCTAATATCGTGTCCCCAAGCTTGACGGCCCACTTAGTCATTCTTTTCGTCAAGTCAGCCTTGGAGAACAAGGCCCGTAGGGGGTATTACATAAATACGACAATAGCATGCGCTTGGAAATAATGTTGTAGTTTTTGCGAGGCGATGATCAGGGCATAGGCCAACCTTTCCAAGGGCAGATACCTTGTCTCTGACCCGGTAAGAGTGTGTCCGACGTAGTACACCGGGCTTTGTTGCTTGTCTTCCTCTCTGACCAGTACCGCACTGACAACGTGGGATGAGATTGCCAAATATAGATACAGCTCCTCTTTTTCCTTAGGGGTTGAAAGCAAAGGCGGAGAAGACAGATACTTTTTGAGGTCGAGAAGAGCTCACTCAAAGTTCTCATCCGAGTGAAACCTTTCTCCCTTCTTTAGTGTTAGGAAGAACGGTCGACACTTTTCAGGAGCTTGGCTTATGAATCGATTCAGTGCAGCCGTCATTCCTGTTAGTTTTTGTATGTCCTTGACCGAATAGGGCAGTTAAATGTCCAGGATAGCCCTGATTTGGTCTGGGTTAGCCTTAATTCCCCGATGAGTAACCAAAAAGCCAAGAAATTTTCCAGAGTCGATGCCGAAGGCACATTTTGTAGCATTTAAGCGTAGATTGTGGATTTTCAAGATATCAAAAATCCTTTGTAGGTCAACCAGATTGTTCTTCTTCCATTTGAATTTTACTACCAAGTCGTCAATATAGGCTTCCATCGTCTTCCCTAGTACCTTGGCAAGCATTAGTGTGATCATCCTCTAGAAGGTTGCCTCAGCGTTCTTTAGACCGAACGACATAACTTTATAACAATAAGTTCCGCGCGGGGTGATGAATGAAGTTTTCTCCTGGACTCGGCCCAACATGGCTATCTGGTGATAACCCTGATATGCATCCAAAAAACTCATACACTGGTGCCCCTCTGTTGTGTCTACTAGTTAATCGATCTTCGGAAGGGGAAAACTATCATTTGGGCAAGCTTTGTTTAGATTCGTAAAGTCAACACAAACCCTCCATTTTCCTCCCTTCTTACACACCACCACTGTATTAGACAACCATTCGGAGTATAGAACCTCTCTTTTGGTCCTTGCCACCAACATCTTTCCTACCTCTTCAATAACCGCTTGATTATGCTGCGGGGCTGAACGCCGTCCCCTCTTCTTTACTGGTTTAGACGCGGGATCTACGTTGAGGGCATGACATATGTATGTGGCATCCACCCCCGACATTTCGTATGGCGTCCAGGCGAAGACCTCCATATTCTGATGTAGCAGCCAAAGTAGCTCCTCTTTCTCTTGTCTGGACATTGTTGACCCGAGCAGGAAAAACTTCTCTGAATTGCAGGGGTCAATCCCAACCGTCTCGAGGTCTTCTACAGCCTTGTCTTTGACCTCTCTCCCCACATCTTCCAAGACAGGGTGATCACCTATTTCTACTCCCTTTACCTCTTGAGGCCGTGTCTCGACCTTGAGGGCCGCCACGAAGCAGTTCTTGGATACAACTTGATCCCCGTATATGACCTCCGTTCCTTCGGCGGTGGGGAATTTCAGCACTTTGTGGTACGTAGATGGGACAACCTTCAATTCGTGCAACCAGGCTCTACCCATGATGGCAATATAGGCCAAGGGGACGTCAACTACTAGGAAAGTTGTTACAAGCTCGACCGTACCTACCCTTATATGTACGATAACGCTTCCCATAGGCCAGACCGGTTGTGTGTTGAAGCCAACAAGCGGAGTGTGCGATGGGGACGGGTCTCGGCTTCTGAGGTCGAGCTTTTGGAAGAGGCCGTAGTACATAACTTCGATCGAACTTCCTTGATCAATCAACACCCGCTTGACCTTGAAGCTTGAAATAACCAGGGAGATGACCAACGCATCATTGTGAGGGTGTTGTACTTGTTCTGAGTCTTTCTCCGAGAACGAAATTTGTCCCCCGTTTTCCCCTTCCCTCGTTCTCTTCCCATTCCCTGCCTACACTTTTATCACCTCGAACAGATGCCCCAGTTGCTTCCATTACCCTCGCAAGAGGTTCTTCTTTTGTGGCCCTGCCATTTCGTGAATCACGCTGATTACTCCGCGGTGCACTGGTCCACTAGAAGGCTCTGCTCTCCTCTCAACGAGGGATTTCTGCCTCTCTGCCCCATCATCCAGGAACTCTTTCAGGTGCCCAAGATGAACCAAGTCGCCAAGATGCTTTTTTAAGGCCTGATAATCTTTCGTCCGATGACTCATTTCTCTATGGTAGGAGTATCTCCACTTAATACCACGCTCTATGGCTGATTGAACGACCGAATCGGGCAGTCGGGAAGGCTATTGGAAATATGGCCTGTCTATAATCTAGGGTAGGATTTTGTGAATGGAGTCTTTGGAAACTGCGTTCACGACCTCCTCTCATCTGCGCTCGGCCCCCAACCGAACTGGGACATTCCTTGGCTCGGCCCTTGACCTCTTGACCGACCTCGCTGGACTCTGCCCTCTGGTCCTTGCAGGGCTATGCCTTCTTGGCCTCTCCAGAGTTGCCCTTCGTTCTCCAGCTCTGCTCCTGCTTTCGGTCCTTCCCATGTCCTCTTCCACCCTTATATATTGTTCGACCCGGCCCATTAGCGCCGAGATGCCCTACGGCGGCTTTTTCGTCAGGGAGGCTCTCAGCTTTCCTCCAGGCGGGAGCCCGTGTTTGAAAGACGCCACGGCTAACTCCTCGTTACAATTTTGGATATCGTTGTACACTTCCCAGTACTTCCTCATATAATCACGTAACGACTCCTTTCCCTTTCGTAGGGCCATGAGCGAATTAATCTCCTTTGAGATTTTCATGTTAGTAATGAAGCGTGCTACAAATTTTTATGACAGATCCCTCCAGCTTATCACCGTCTGAGGCTCCAATAGGTCAAACCATCGTAAGCCAACCACACCAAAACTAGAGGGAAAAACCTTGCACATGAGGGCGTCATGACAACACCATAATGTCATCATCTGCCTATAGTGGCTGATGTGCGTGTTTGCATCCGAACGTCCATTGTACGATTTAAATCGGGGTACGGAGAAACTCCTTGGGGGTTCGGCCTGGTCCAAATACTCGACAAACGGCATGGCTATCCGTTCTTCCCTCGCTCCATCAGGTTTGGTGATTTCTTGGTATGCTGATGGCGAGTCTTCGTTTCTTCGTGAGGGATCTTTGTTCCGTTTTAACTTCCTGGGAATGTAACTTCTCTCATCCGTGTTGGACTCTTCTTTCCATTTGGTGAACTCCCAGAGGATGTGTTCTAACTCCGGGTCAGCATCCTTCGCCTTCCTTTTGCCACTGGACCTGGAGGATTTCGGCTCTGCTGTATGTGAACCTCCCACCTGGGCCTGCGATTCCCATTCCTGGTTCTTCAAGGAGGCGCGAAGTCTCTCGATTTCCTATCCCATTACGAGGAGTGCCGACTCCCTCGCAAGATCGGGCTCAAGGGTTCTAGCTGCTACAGGGGCGAACTATTTTTCCTCCTTCCTCTGCGACTTCCTCCCTCTCACAGAGGCAGGCGAGGCATGCTCATCCAGAACTGTAGGCACCTTCGACGGTGTCGCCATAGGGAAGCTCACGGACGGTTACAACTGGGTTCCCACAGACGGCGCCAATGTATGGTGCTGATCCGTAGATTCTCTTTATTTGATGGGTTAAACCCGACTCGTTCGCTCCTTCCCCTTGATAAACACTTACAAGGACCAACAAACATAAACTACTCGGTGGCGAACCTCCGAAAGTCACTCCAACGATCAAATTAGACATAGGCTTATGATAAACTGGGAATCAATACTGAACATCACCAAAAATTAGAGAATAATACCCTCAAGAAGGAAGTCGTCAGACCTCATCGTAGGCCTGGGACTCCCTTTTTATAGGGAGTCAAATGTTCTATTTCCCCTAGCTTCACGATTACCTCTGACACTTAGCCCTGCAGGGTGGCTCTGGCAACGTTGCTTCAGTACAGGAACTGACACCTTGAACAAAATACGGTCACGTCACTATTAAGACAGACACCTCGGCCTGTCCTTTGGGCCGAGATGCGCGTCTTAGAGAGCATCTCCCGAAGTAGAATACACTCGATGCGAGGAGGCGCTTGGTCTAATCTCATTAAATGCTGTACTTCCGTGGTCAAATCATGTATCAAATGTTTGTCAGAACTCAATTGTCGTGCTGTGGCCGAATCCATTGAGACCGTCTACGTACTTCGGTCGTCTATATAACTAGGTAATGCCCTTTCGGATTATGATGAAGCCTGTTGGGTATGGGCCTGGGCCATAGACCCGTCCGTTGTGGACCTCGGCCCATATCCCTTCAAATGGGTATTTATCCATTGGGTCTCGCGTGTCCCGATTGTGATAACCACGCCAGGGCTATAGGCATCGTTCGAGTTTTGATACTTAATTAAATCAATAATTGGTTTGGATTTGAAATGCCTTGGTTAATGGTTAAGAATAGCTGAAAGTATGGAAACCATAAATGGAATTGAGTTTACAAAACCTTTATTAAACAATTGAAAATTGTGGTAAATGTGAAAGTTGATTTGGAATGTGAAACATAGAACGGTTTGAAAATAATAAGGAAGTGAAAGGGGTAAAACTTTGGTTTTGTATTTAAATGGAATTAGTTTGATTACGAGAATCCAATTATGTGAATGAAACTTGCTTTGAAACTGAACTTAATTTTTGGATAAAACTACGTGGTGCATCTCACACAACTATCCTCGCATGTCATGCATTCGTTCATCTTTAGTCTATTTTCTACGAGTCTTGGCTCATGTTATTTAAATATATTTCAGGTGATAAAGAGGAGCATGTAATCAAGTGAGAAGAACGATCGTGGTAAGCTCTTGGGTTATTTTGGTTAGAGTTGACTAGTGTAATTGTAATTATTTTGTTATCCTCGAGAATTGTAGTTGGGTTAGTGTAACTCGTTTGTAAGGCCCTAAGGCTATGTATGTATTCATGACTCGTATGCATGTGTGACCATCGGGTTCTTATTCGAGTTGATTTCTTGATTTTTGTATGAAATTCTCTAATCTAAAATGGTGGTTTTCACATTTGCGAAGTAGAGATTGTTTCAATGTTAAATGTATATTTTTAACTCCAGGTTTTTTGCTTATGAAAACTATGTTTAAAATATGAGAAATCTTGATGTTTTTCCAACTCTTAGAAAGTTTTTAAGATTTTAGAGCAGTTTGCTCTCGGGTACCTCACCGCCCGAGCAATGGGGAGTCCGCTCGAGCGAACTTCACTGGGTGGCACATTTTTAAAAATTTATTTTTAAAGAAACGTTTTGATTTATAAGGGTAACAAAGTTCAATTTTGGTTAATCTTTCTATTTGACTTCGTGATGAAAGCTCAAACTCGAGTTTCATTACCCTTTTATCGTGGGGTTTTATTGTTTGAAAATTAGGGTGCTACAGATTGGTATCAAAGCTATAAGTTTGAATACCTAGGAACCGTGAGAATGGTTGATCCATTACGTGAGAGCTTGCATTGATGTGTCATATTCATGTATTGGTGTGTTAGCATAAAATATCATGGATATACTTGACATTTGCATGCTATATGGTACTTGGGTATGGGGGTTGGATCTTTGGGATGACATGTCTTGCCTTTGGGCGTTCGGTCGACTAGTTTGGAGTTTGAGTTAGAAAGGCGTTTAGTCGACGTCCATTCTAATGCGAAATCTAAACCAGTTAGTCAGATTGGTGTGTCAGTACTAAGGGTTCTCCTCGGTATGTGAATGTGTAGACGCGACGTAACTTGATGATGTTTATTACGTTTACATAGTTTTAGAATGTTAAGTTAAGTCTTACCTGGTTGGGTTTGGTGATACCCTCGATGTAGGAGTTGTACCTATGGGCTTAGGGCGAGTTGTGGTCAGGATCGTTGTATGGGTTATGGAAGTGCGCTCGATTTTCATTGATTACGGCAGGGGTAAGCTCGTAAGATGAGTGTCAATCGTTTTGTGCACGGTAAAACTTGCTTGTAAGTTGTGGTACCTACATGAGTTAGTGGTGACCGTAGCTAGTGGCCCGTTATGTTTCTGTGTTACCAGTAGCCTTATGATTAGGCATGGTAGGGTGTTAGAAACATCTCGAAGTTTATCTGTTGTGGTTGAGTATGTGATGTGGTTATGGGGGCACGTCGAGGGTTATGTATGTCATGAGCCATACTATATCTTGAGCCGTGTACTCAGGAATGGGTATGGATGGGAACATAGTGGATGGGAGCATAATAATCATCGGCCTAACGTATTTTGAACCTTTTAGACATCAATGATTTTGGGGTATCGCTTTTCCTTAAGGGTATTGTAGGTAATCGTAGTGATACTGTGTTGCTTTGAAAGCCTACTTAATAACCCTTGTGCTCTTACCCTAGCGTGAGGCTGAACCTTGTTCTATTGAGGTTTGAGAGTTGAGTTGCGGGTGCATAAGCTCAGAAATGTGCTCAGTGGGTTAATCGTGAAGTCGCAAGTGTGTTGGAATGTGTGTTGTCATGGTTACGATTTTAGTGTGCGACGAGTACACATCTTTTGGGAATTCCACGAGAGTAAAGACTTGTGATTTTGGTCATTGTTCTTATGGTTAAGGGATCATGTTCGAAAACTGTGTTGGGTGAGTATAAGGGTGTGTGCCTGGGTGAAGTTGAGATGTGAGTGGTATCTGATATTTTGCGAGACGCGTCGTTTGGGGTGTGAAGAAGTTAATGGTAGTCGAAGTGTATGAACGGGGTTTGAATTTGAGAATTGAGTGGGACGAGTGGTATGATTGTCGTGATTGGGGTCGACAACATTTGTATGATGGTAGTCGATGTTAACTTAAGAACAGATGGATGGTATTTTCCTGAACTGAGTACTTAATGGGTACGTAGGATGTGATGGCGTTGAGTAAGAACTTCTGGTCGACCTTTTCATTTCTCTGGGCAGAGAGGGAGCTATCTTATGGACGGTTATCATGTGTGAGCTGTTTCACACTAGTTGGATGTGAATGTCAAAGCCTTTGATTGATTCCTGATTTGACTATTTTCTGAGAAGGTGAAAATCTCCGTGGACCTGGCACTCTTGTTGTGGTCCTTTGGGTTGTGCCTTGTGAGCTTGTACCACCGTGATCAAGCGATTTTAGGACTGATTCCTTGTAGTTTCCTGGGGAGGTTTGTTCACTCTACCCCGTGAATATGAGTGTTTAGGCTTATATGGGAATGTTGGCATCCTTAGCTCTTGTCAGAATGATATTCTTATTGAAGTTTTGATGACCGTGTCGTTCACCTTATATGGCCTCGGTAGCTTAGTATCGATTTCAGTTTGTGTTTTGTTGATGTTTGTGTTGAAGGTAAGACTACCAAGATCTTTATTTTTGCAAACGATTAACGGAAAAAATTAACTAGACGGGCAATCGCCAAAACGGGCTCCAGATAAAACTTTTGATGACGAACAATCAAAATAAAACTCGTGCATTCGAAATTAATTTAGAAGAATACATTTTTACCGGTCGAATCTTCAACTACGATTTAAATCCGAGTTGAAACTCCTGTCAGATCTTCTATTGTATTTTCTTATGCGATTTTCAAATATAGTGTGGGTTATAATATTCTGAGAACTTATACTAGCAGAACCGATACAACTTTAGTCTTAGAAGACAAGTTATGAAACTGGTTCAGCCTACCCGCATATATATAGGGCTATAGCAGGGACCTAGAGAGTAATTATGAGTAAGACTTACAGTGGAACACCGACACGTATTAACGATTTTTGCAATTAAACAAATCTCATAGCGATATCTGCAATTATGAAAAATCAGCAGCGGTTTCTATAATTTTCATAAAACACTAAATTACAGTTCACACCACTAAAGAACTATAATTGCACTCTCACCCATAATCTCAAGGCCATATAGCATTGAGCTCTTGTTATTAAATACTTACCATTTCTCCCCACATTAAGATTCTCAATACTCGCCAATTAAATTTAATTACTGACAATTTAATTTAATTAGCATCTTGATATTCTTTAAACCCTTTCGCTTAACTTATTTGACCGCCGAATAATTAAATCCACTTGTAGGGTTTGGTCCGGTCAAAACTTATAAGCTTCCTTAAGGGCGTATCGTCAATCCTGATCTTTCGGGACGTGGATTTCGTCAATAATTAATATTTACCATATAAATAATACTGCTATCCAACTCACCAAAAATATAGACCAATATAAGATCGCACCCTTTAATTAATCAAAACAACGAATATTAAATATATTCAAGTTAATAATTATTTCAGGATTAAGAGAATAAGCACTATTAAAAGTAACTTTGAGGTGTGAATTAATTTATATAGTCAGTATAAAATTAATTATCCCAAATGTCTCTTTCAATACACACAAAATGTACTAGCAGAAAAAGTCAGAATAATAGACGACGCTATTATCTGTTCCACGTAACCAAGGCAGGCCTACTAAAATTCTGTGCTACAGTCATACCGATAGTATGTCCATTTCTATCTAAATTATGAATATAAAATTTATATTCTACAAGAACCTAAAATCTAATTTTCTGTGTGTAAACCATACTCTACACACCAGATTAAATACTATACAGAATATTAGACATCTATGCATAACAAAGAAATGATATGCATACATTGCTCATAAAGATTCTCATAAAATAAAAAATTAATTTTATTAAAATAAAATTAAATACTAAAAATATAATTTTTAGTATACCAACCCTAACAGTTTGGAGCTACTTAGTTTGCTCAGAGTTGGTGGTCGAATGCCCATTCGTGATAGGAGACAAGTTATTTACAATCGAGTTGAGATTATCAAGAAAATGTGATAAAGGTGTGAGCCACAAAAAATTTGGCATTGAAAAGCCGTCGTCGATGTGATTTGTTTGGGCCAACATATTTGTCTGGTTCAGAATAGACCAATCCTGTCCGTATAGAGGAAGAATTTTCTCGTAAGGATGCTTAAGTTCAATTGATGAGAAGTTGAGAAAGTTTGTGATCCCATTAGTTTCGACGATGTCGCATGAAAACTTGGTGTCGATACGTTGAAGGAGTAAGTGTATGAGTACGGACGCTGGAAGAGCAAGAAAATTGTCACGCCCTAAACTCCGGGCCACGTGAAATACCCATAAACAACTAAGCATACACCCAACCCGAGAATATACTCTCAAATAAAATCATACATGCATTGTATATGAACGCAAAACGGCAACAGTACACGGCACCAACGCCCAAAATCATGTTATAACATACATGTAACAAAAGAACAAAAAGAAAAAACTACAGCTCTTCCACCTCTCCAGCACCTTCTGATCAATCAGCGTGACCGGTACCTAAAGAAAAGCAAATCCCACACTGTAAGCCAAAGCTCAGCAGATTCTAAACAACAGATGCAGTATAAGCTAAACATGCTCAATAAACGAAGTGCAGTTTTTGACTCTCTTTCAAGCCTTAAAAAAATAGTTTGAAAACCATTTTAGATCACGACTCACTAGAGCCAGAAAATCATTTTCACATGCAATGGGAAAGCGAGGATAAAAACCATTTGTCGACTCATTAGAGCCCTGAAA
>JAULJZ010200027.1:0-19807 GCA_032270985.1 Heliamphora pulchella
GTAAGAGGCTTCTTATACATACCTAAGGCATTACATTGTTCCTCATACATTCCCCTCATCTCAGCAAATGTGGGACACTCTTGGGTGAGGTGATCTACTTCGCCACACACAAAACATGGTCCAAAGGTCTCTACATGATTAGCCACGTGTGTTGGCTTCAAGTCTTTAGTCTTTAACGCCTCTAGCTCTCTAGTGAGCATCTCAACCTTAGCCTTTAGGTTATCCTCTTCCCTAAGATGGTAAATTCCACTACCATTTGGGTTTCCTGCAGGTCGTGACCTATTTGTGCTTTCAGTAACACTAGGTCTAGTCCAAGTGTGAGCTTTTTCAGTAAGCTCATTGAGGTATTCTATGGCCTCATCAGGATCTTTCTGTAAGAACTCACCATTACACATCATCTCCACAAATTGGTGCTCCCTAGGTGTAAGTCCCTCATAAAAATAACTCACTAAGCGCCAATTCTCATACCCATGGTGAGGTCACATACTCAACAACTCCTTAAATCTCTCCCGAGACTGATACAAAGTCTCACTATCCTTTTGTGCAAAGGTTGAGATTTGCCTTTTTTAAGCATTGGTCTTATGTTGGGGAAAGTATTTATTAAAGAAGACTTGAGTCATCTCATTCCATGACCCAATGGATCATGGTCTCAATGAGTATAGCCAACTCTTAGCTCTATCCTTCAAAGAGAAAGGAAAGAACTTAAGTCTCACAACGTCTTCAGTTGCATTTTGACTATGAAAAGTTGCAACCACTTCCTCAAACTCCCTAATGTGCACATATGGATTTTCATTTTCCAAGCCATGAAAGGTAGGGAGTAATTGTATCATCCCTGTTTTAAAATCTAATTGGCGGGTATTAGCTGGAAACATGATGCATGATGGTGTGGTTGTGCGTGTAGGATGGAAGTAGTCTTGAAGTGTTTTAGCGGGTTGATCTTTGTGTTCACTCATTTCTTCAGAATTTGAACAAGAATCAAACAAATGATTAAAAAAAACAAACTCTGACTCTGACTCTGACTCTGACACGGGTCTACGAGCAAACCGACCTAAGGCGTCTCTATGCCTGTGCATGCAAAGTAGAGAAAAATGCAACACTAAAATAAAAATAAAAACTACAAAAATAAAAGAAAATAAAATAAAGTGCAGTAAGCTAAAAGAGAGAACGAGGTTACCGCCTTTACAAGCTGTTGAAAAGAAGAAAAAAAAATGTCCAGCAATTCTTCCACCGTCTCCCCAGCAACGGCGCCAAAATTTGATTACGCCCAAAAAAAATAACGCGGTAGTTGTAGCACAGCTTTGGAGTATCGATTCCACATAGAGACAAATTAAAAGAATAGCTAAATAAACTAAAGGAAATGATTAAATGGTTAATAACGAACAAAGATTGATTTTAAATGCAAGGTAAAGTGAAGCAAAATAACTAATGGAAAAAGTACTCAAATTTAATGAATAGTAAAGCGTCGGGAATCCCTTGCACAAATCTGGTATTTTAATTATTCTTGGTTAATTGAATAACTCAGTTAGGAACTCCTTTTCCAAAGTTCCCAAACGGAAGATGTAGATTTATAAACTAAAATTAAACGAAACATAACTCTTTGAAAAATCATTCGCCACTTTTAGAATACGTAAATTATTATCCATATTGAGAAAATTCAATGACGACAATATACTAAGGGAGCAATATTGCAGCAAAAAAAATTAAATTAATATAGACGAATAATTGATCCAAATCTAATCAAAGAACCAAACCATTCAATAGAAAAAGTATGACTAAATCCATGAACAGAATAGATTTTATGATTGTTCAAATAAGAAAACTCCAACAAAGCATTGAGAAACATAAATCAAAAGAGTTTTGGTGGTTGAAGAACTAATACATAAAAAACATGAATTAAAAATACCATCAAATGTGCAAGTTCATCCCTAGCCTTACTTGAAAAGTTAGTTCTCCATACTAAGATGAAACACAAATAATTTCTTGAGAAAAAACTTTCCTCCCCTCATTTTCTCACAAAGTTTCGCTTATATAGGCCTCTCCATCTCGCCCCAAAAGAGAGAAATCAGAAAAAACATATAAAAGAAATGCTGAACTAATATCCCTGATTTTCACGCTTGGATTGCAGACCCTTTTAAACCCAGTAAACGGCCAAATTGGAGATATACTATCTCACAATAAATTGTAGCCCTTTGTGTTAGCTTTCGAACGCATCTTGAATTACTTCAATCCGATATCATATGAGAGAATTATGATTAAAATACGGAAGGATGTCCAGGCTACCTCTAATTAATATCCCTAATTTTTAGGCTTGGATTGCGGACCCTTTTTGACCTAGTAAACGGCCAAACTGGAGAAATGCTATCTCACAATAAATTGTATCCCTTTGTGTTAGCTTTCCAACGCATCTTGAATTATGCCAATCCAATATCAAATGAGAGAATTATGATTAAAATACGGAGGGATGTCCAGGCTGCCTCGAATTAATATCCCTGATTTTTAGGCGTGGATTGCGGATTCTTTTGTGATTTCTTTTCCTTCTTTTTTTCTTGATCCAAATTGATCTCAAATCTCATGGGAGTCCTCATTTGAATTTGAATTGTTTTGACTTTCTATTCTCTAAACTCTGAAATTAAACAAAGAAATCTGCTTAGGACTTTCCGAAAATAAATAGAAACTCAATTTAAGAATACACATTAATTACACTTATTTCTATTTATATTTTAGCATTTTAGTCTAATAAAATGTTATTTAGAGAGTACTTTTGTACACTCATCTGCACGTAGGGACCTACGTGGAGTAATGGAAGCCCAACTCAACACACCCACTATCACGGTACATTTAAGGAAAACATTTAAAAACCACCCGTAAAATAATTTATACAACACATGTAAAAAAAAAAATTCAATCCATCAACCATGAAGATCAAACAAAACATGTAAAAACATGATTTTCATCAAAACATTTTAGAAGTTGAGACTCCACCTCACAGGCTAGCTCCAAACCTTCAATAAAACACGTTTTTCGCAAAAATTGAACCTTTTCCCCAAAAAGAACCCAACCATTCACCCAAAAGGATCACCAAACCACCCAAGGTAAACACCTAGCACTTTAGTAGACTGACCCCAACCCCCAGTCGTCTAAAAACTCTCAAAAAAAGGCAAAAAGGAAAAACAGAACCATGTCAGTCGACTGACCTGGGAGGTTCAGTCGACTAACCTCCCCAAAAGATGATCTAGTCAACTGATTAGGATGATCCCGTCGGCTGATCAAGCCCAAAAAATGTTTTTAAGCTACGATTTTTGCTTTCAAACCTCAAATCAAGCCTCCAAACATCCATATAAGACCCTCGGACACTCGCACGTCCAAACCCCACACCGAAACCTCGAAAGAAAACTCTCGAAACACACTTCCATCCACCGAAACGATGAAAAACAATTTTTAAACCAAAATCCTGATTTAAACATAATTACTTTTCATGCATTTTTAAATAGTAGATATGCACAAGATTACACGTAACATCTTTTAACAACTTAACAGTCTAGGATCCTACCTCGGTGAGTTAAAAACTTGACGTCTCGATCCACGTGCAAAACCAAGCTTTGTCAGAATAAAATTTCGTCTGGATAGATGCAAAGACCACGATGCCAACAACAAGGATCGACTGTTGAACCGTAAAAAATCAAGCTCCGGACCCCCGAGAAATTAGAGAGAAGGTAGAGAGAAAAAGGAGGAAACTTAGGGAGTAAGTTATTAAAATATCTTTTTGAAAATATCTAATTCTAGATATTTATAGGCCTCCAAAATATCTTTTTTTTTTAAATTTTTGAAATTCGAACCGTAACACCCAACAACCCCAGGAACCAACCCCGCATGCATATTTAAACTCAAACATGCATCAAAACATATATAAACATGAATAAGCATGTCGAATATATATATAACTCAAAAAGAAATAGAACAGGGTCTCACAGTTCCTGTCTAAGGTTCTTGAGAAACGGGTCAAATCCATTTATGAGGAAAGAAGGATAAATTGGAATCAAGATAATAATGTAGCTACCTCAGAGGATAGTAGCGAAAGCACAGCTCCAATTCTAGATGGCCTTCATGTGAATTTGAAGCCATGAGGAATAGACTGAATGATGAAAAAGCATGGCACACAATAGATGGCACTTCACATCTGATTTTGATCCTCCATTTATTTGAACAATAGAGTAAAGGTGCTGAATAACCACAAACATTAGGCATTATATCTCCTAGAAATGTGTGACTGGCACATTTACCCAAAAAATAATAAATTATGAGATAATAGGTCATGATACTTATTGAGCCATCCCGATAGCGCTATGATCCAATCAAGGCGAATGGACTTGTAGTACATGCACCGCATATTATCCATATTCAAGGTGCCTATCTCTACCTTGCATTTATGAGCATTGCCTTCCACTCTCTTTTATTACATTCCTCAACAAGCTATTAAGTTAGTAGGTTTTCTGATAAAACCATAAGGTAAAGGCATATCTTGACTATAAACTAGCGTTATCATTCTTGACTATAAACTAGTGTTATCATTCAGGTTGTTCTAATCTTAGGTTGCAATTGTTACTATTTTTTATTTGTTTGAGTAATGTTTGTTCAATGTTGACCAGTTTTATGTCTATTATTTCAGTTTTATGTCTTCAGGTTGCTGAGTAATGTTTTATCTGATCTTAGAGTAGTGTTTGTTCAATGTGGATATCATTCAGTTTTATGTTTGATGAGTTTTGTTACTATGTTTTATGTCTTTTATGTTTTTGGTTCTGATCTTAGAGTTTTGTCATACTTTGGTTTTTGGTTTCAATATTCACTTGCTAAACCTGGTGCTTCCTTATCATAACAACTCTTTTCTTTTTCCAGCTTGTTATAATCGTAAACACCGTACACTATTATGGTACTTTGTAAACAATGTACTCCTTTTAAACTATGTATATATGCATGCTATCTTTCTGGTTCCTTATATAGGCCATATTTTCGGACATATATGCACAATGTGGTTACTTTAGACTGGATCCCACATTCACATGCTTGACAATATTAAGTCTTTACCATTCCACTAAGTGCTGGCCTCAACTAGTTTACTTGATTTTCTCTAGCAATTCAGGAGATTTATTGATGATAAGGTTTTGTAGGTTAGTAGTTGAGAACAAGATGTAGACTAAACCAATGTATAAAACTTTATTAACAATTTTGTGTTAGATCACATATGGTCCCTGGTAGAAATATTAGGGCAACTCATCCATTACAGTCATTGGAGACTACTGCTACCATGCCTCATACTACACTGTCTTCACCGTCTTCTACATCTACCCAGGACAGCACAACCATAGGTATGCTTTATGTATTTAATTGGACATATATTTAATATGCATTGCATTGTTTAGAAGGATATGATAAAGGAAACATTGAATGAGTTGAACAAGTTCTAAGAAGAAATGATAAAGCAGTAACAAGAGTCAATAAAACAGCAACAAGAGACGATTGAAGCGAATAATAAGAAGTTCGAGGTTTTTCAAGATTTCGTGGTTCGCGAAATGAGAGTGTCATGGTCCCAACGCGACAATGGTAGTGGTGGATCGAGCTCTTCTTGGTAAGTCTACTTATAGTACTAAAACTTAATCTTGCTATCGAATAATTTTTTAAGATTTTGAGAGTTAGAGGTCAAAACTTTAGATAAACCATCAAATGACTCTTAAACTCGTACGAATACGTCAATTTAGAGTAATATGACTTGTGAAAACAAATCACACGTCAATTCAACGTCCGGTTTGAGAAGTAGATGAAAATTTGTTAATCTTGAAATTTAAAAAATCGCAAAAAAGCCGTAGAAGGTCAAAATTTTAGATAAACCATCAAATGATTCTAAAACTCGTACGAACACGTCAATCTAGAGTAATGTGACTTGTGGAAACAAATCACATATCAATTCAACGTCCAGACATATACACATTATTAGGCCAAAGAAACTTGTACTAATAATGGGCACCTCAATGCAAATTTAGGTTAGATAATGAAAAGAAAATTTATGTAATTTATATATTTTTTAATTTCATTAATTTTATGTTTATTTTATAGAGTTTAACAATAAATTTTTTTTTTTCTTTTCTTGTAACAGATACGGATCGAGGATTCTATTGTGCTTTTGAAGTGATGATTATGCTATTGGAATTGAGGAATTGATAAACTATTTTGTAATTTATATCATTTTTATTCGGATATGTTTTGAATGGTTGATGAATGTTTGGAACTTGTTATTTTTATTCGGATATATTTTGAACGGTTGATGAATGTTTGGAACTTGTTATTTTATTTGGATATGTTTTGAATTACGTTATTATTATTAAATTTTTGGTGAATTGAATTGATGAGAATACATTTGGTGATGATTATTATTGTGTTATATAGGTTTTTGGTGTATGATCAGCGGAAAAAATATTATAGTTTAATTATCGGAGTTTTGTTTTTGGTCTACCTTTAGCGATGAAAATGATGTTTGTCGCTGAAAATGTATTGTGCTTTTAGTGACTATATAGCGACATATGTTTCGTCAGCAAATGTGACCATTACCAACGAATTAGGAGAATTAGTGACGACTAATCTGTAGGCAAAGATAGGTCATTGGCGACAAAAATGCCTTGTCGATGATTGGTTACCATTAGCGACGACTAGCATCGTAGCCAAAGAGACATCATTGCCGACGAATTTGGCTTGTCATGGATAATTACCATTAGCGACGAATGCCTTAGTAGGCAAAGGTAAGTTATTACCAACGATTTTGTCGTCGGTAAATGGTGATCTGTCGGCGACAACACAAAATCGTCGTGGTAGATCTTCCCAGACCAGGCTTCCGCGACAAGTTGGCGACGAAATTGTAATCGTCGCGAAATGTTTTGGGCGACGTATTTCTAATTTTTAGCGACGATTATTCTCGTCGCTGTTGATGCTTTTTCTTGTAGTGACTATTGGGCCTAAACTATGAAGGTGGTGATGCTTAGATCCTATCAACTGTGATGACCAAAGAAGAGGCTGAAGTTAGAATGTTGAACGGTTTGGGTGACTATCCATGAGAATATTTTCCAAGAATGTCTAAGGACTGGCAAAGTGGGTGTAAAAGAGAAAGGTTATCGGAGTAGTTTTATCCAGATGCAATCTTACTAAAGTTAAACTTGTTTGGGGTGATGTTGAGTGTACTTGGGTAGGGTCTGGTGGAAGGGGTCTGAAAGTGGTGATTTGGTAGGGTCTGGGCTTGTTGGGTTTTGCTGTCTCATTGGGTTTGGATGCTTTGCTTGGTAGTGTTGCTATGTGAATGCTGGTGATGCTACTAGTATTGCTACGTTTGTTTCTACGTGTTAGTGTTACTATGAGAATACTGGTGGTGCTAGTATTGTTGGTCTTGACGGGTTGTGCTGCTTGGTTATGCTGAAAAGCCTTTAGGGGGTGAAGAGTTGGGATAATATTTAAAGCAAATTCAGTATCCAATTGCCAGTATTGTTTTGCAATGCTAAGATACCTTGGGTGTTACTGCTACGTTGAGTTGCAATGTTTTGGGGTTAGAGATGCCTTGGATGGAGTGCTTTGGGGTTTGCTTTTCTTTTTTGTTGTCCTTCATTTGGATTGATTTTTTATCAATCGTATCTTGTTTGAACTTTGAATTTGCTCCATCGGAGTTATATGGCTAAAGCTGTTCTTGTTTGGGTGGTAAATATAAAATAATTTCCATTTATTGATAAAGAAAAGAGTTAAAAAATTATTTTTAGTTGTTAAATAAGAAAGAAAGATAATTCATTCGAAGGAGAAATAAGTTATCTTAGAGAAAGAGATGGGATTCACTATCATAGATTCTTCACTATTATTCTCCTTAATGTGGAATTAATAGTCCAATTCGGGTTAAACAATGGTGATATTAGTTATTCGAAGAGATAAAATCTGAAATGGTTGATTCCATATATTTTCTACTCCAGATACTGCAAAACAAAAGCCAACGGAATCATGGGAGATTTTCCAAAAAATAGAGTGATGACTTTCTCACCACTGAAATGTACTTAACTTGTCACTCAAACCCCTGTATTCTCCTATGCTTTACGTAGTAAAATTAGCTGATAATCCTACCCATGGTAGACCAAAAATCACTTTAGAACACAGCAGCCAATCTTTTCAAGACTATGGCTTACCAACCTGATTTCCTCTCATTCTCTTCGTTTAATGACAGAAATTATCAGCCTATCGGTAATTGGCCAACTCACAATCAAATTGACAGAAATATAAAATAGAAACAACCACCTTAGAGAGGGTATAGAATGATTACCAAATAAAAGGAAGGTGGTTTTTTCTGTATATTCCATCCAGAAGAGATCATTTACAGTTCTACAGATTAAGCAGACAAATCAATTAATCAATCTTCAAAGAAAGATAAGAAGCATTGACTACCTGCAGAGAAATTGGAGGCCACATCATTAAATGGCACTACAGAATAATACACCAAACATATCCAGCTGACCAAACATAGAACGATAAATCTGTCAAATTATTATATTATTAATGCAACAGTTCAATAGTTGTTATCAGATGTCTGAAATAAATGCAAAGTCAATTCAATCACAGTGGTTGAAAACCACATTTTTTATAAGCAAAAAAGATAAGATTTTATAAAGGAGAATTTTTTTTTTTTTACAAAAAGCTATGAATACAAAAGAAGCATTACTGAAAGAAAGTATTTCCACAAATTAGCATCCAGACTCTAGTCAATTGTGTACTAGAGTTCTAAATTGGTGTATAATATGACCATTATCGATTGATATTAGGGTTTTAAATTAGTGTATAATAATAGGGTATCAAAAAAAAATATTGGTATCAGTGATACAATTATATATCGGTTGATATCAGATAATATTGATGTTGGATGTCCAAAATTCTAGTACGTTTTGATCGATACCATACGTAAATGCTGATATTTAATTAAAATATAATTACATTAAAGAGTATTGGCCAATACATTAATAATTATAAATATCAAAGTAAAATACAATTATGCAACTAATACGTACAAAAAGTAACGATGGATATTTAAAACTATGTCCCGTCCCCATTTTCCATCACAATGATACAAGACCACTTGCCCATCATCTTCTAGAAAATTGCCGTCCATGCCAGATTAACCGAAGCATCCCTGAACAATCCATTCTTATATGCTACCATTGGAAGAAGGAAGAGAGAGAAAACAGAAAAAGAGCAAAAAAAAAAAAAAAAAACTACATCTGCCAAAGATGTTGTAACCTAATTTGAGAAAAGTACTAATATTAGCACTAGCATCATCACATAACAAGATCAAGAAACTAAGTATCAACAAAGAATATTAGTTCTCACTTCTCATAAATTAACTAAATTGAGATAGAGAAAAAACCCCGAATCAAGATTCAGATTTCAATAAAACAAACTCAAACAAAAGGAGAAAACCCTTTGTCATTGAGATCACAACAATCAAGATTCAGGCCACAGATTGATCAGGTGATAATTAGAAGAATTATGAGAAGCATACAGGCTACGAGATTCGCCTAGATTAAGTTTTTTTTAAGAAAAATTAAATAAAGCAAAAAAGAAAAACTCCAAACGGAATCGATTCTCTAGTACACATTGCATGCGCAAGAATAAAATAAGGAGCCGTAGATCCTGCAAGAGCCAAGAAGCATATATAAAAGGGAAGAGAGAGAGAGAGAGAGAGAGAGAGAGAGAGAGACTGTGGAGGACCACTATATATATATATATGTTGTGCTGCAATGGTAGTAGTGGTCAACCTCCCAAAATAATACAGTTTTCCGTTAAATTAGCACAGTAATTAGGGATACCTTCTCAAAGATAAGTCAGAAAGCCATCAAAAGTCACGCTTTTTGGCTACTAAAACAACAAACAATTAAATATGATAATATATATCAAAATAATCAAATTCAAACGCGTAAAAACGAAAGCAAATCGACACTAGACTTTGCCTTCATGATGTATTATTTTTATCCCACTACTGCCTGCTTGTCTCCTCTGGAGCAATTTTTTTTATTTTATATAATAGGATGTTCGGATCAGTTTGTGCACATCTTAACTAATTATAAAGCTTTAAAATTAATGACCGGGCAAACTTCCAGAGAATCTAAAGAAATTCGAAGTAGTGATTACTGTTGAGAAGCAAACTTAAAGCTGGACCAATGGAGAGCTACCCTCAAGGTTCCTCTAGAGCAAATTTTGCAAATAAAGTATTTGACACTGTTTATCATTCATTTATTTGTAAATAAATGTAATTTAACTATATATATACAAATATTAGATCAATTTTTTTATATAAATAGAAAATTCAATGAACTTTACATAATAAACGAATCCAATCATAAAATTATTAGCATAAACCTGTGCTATGCACGAGACCTTAATTATAAAAATAAATAGATATTTTTAGACTTTTTTTATTTATTTAAAATATTCTTAATACCAAGAAATGTATTTTGAGAATAAATATATCATAAATTAAAATTTAAATTAGAAGTTGCATTTAAATTTTAAAATAAGAATATCTAAATTAAAATTTAAATTAGAAGTTGCTTGAACATTACCTTCTCAAGTGGTTTTCATATAAAATTAATATTAAAAATATTGAAAATAAATAAAAAAAAAATCTTAAAATAATAGTTCATTTTTTTTATAATTAAGATTCCGTGCATGGTACGAATTTATGCTAGTAAAAAGACAAAAAAACAAAATGCATATTCATTGAATTTTGTATTTTTTAAAAAGTTATCAAAAAAATTAAATCGATGCATACAACCATCATTATACAGTGATCTTTAAATAATAGAGGATAACCATGACCAAAAACGAAAAAAACAAAAACAAAAATTCATTATATGCCAAAGAAAAAAATGAAACAATCAAGCACTTTGCATGAAGAACATTTTAGTGATAAGCAAAACAGATGTGACTGAAAAATAATTATAAAAAATACGAAAGTGATGTCAAAGAAATAAATAAAAGGAAAATAAGGAAAAAATCCAAAATATTAATTGATAAAAAAAGTTTAACCGAACGTGAATATCTAACAAAAATAATTTGAAAATTAAATTGAAAGAAAAAAAGCAAAATTGAATTAGTCCAACAAATCCAAAGCTTTAATAATCAAGAATTAAAAAAATAGAAACAAAAACAAACAAAAAAAGTAAGAATCATACACCCAATTTAGAAACATGTCTAATTTATCTGGTTGTTTCTAATATTTTTCCTGCCCATAAAATCATAATTCAATAATTGACTTTGCTAAAGAAAAATACTATTTAGTAATCAAATCAGGAGAATAATAATTTGATAAAAAGAAGATGGTAATATTTTAGTAATATCTATAAAACATAACTCGCAACATACCACATAGAAAGAATTATTGATCAAAAATTAAAAGTGAGAAAATTTGAAAAGCCACCTTGTTGTTAATTTCTCAACACTTAAATCGTTATGAAGATCATTCGATAGAACAACACAATCGATTCACCATTGTTTGGTGCCCTATGAAAGAGAAGTCATAAACAAAAAAAATAACGAAATATGTATCTACCGTCAACGACTTCCTTTTCATTATTTATTCAAACACATGCAACCATCATTCTGCCTAAAGACCCAAAGTTCAAAAAAGATTCAGAAGTTTTCTATTCTTCCCCTCTTTTCTTATTTCTCTACTATCCAAACTCCATCAATGTTATTACCTCTCATTCTTTCTCTCTTTGATCCTTTTAAACCCCATCCCAATTCCATTGATCATGAGTGGCTGTGCGAATAGTGCTTTGGTGGTTGTATTGGTGAGGATTTTGAGAACCATTTGTGTGCCAAACAAATAAGCGAGTTTTTTGGTTGAAATAGGATAAAGAAAGTTGAATTGATAGCAATCCAAATCAATCAAGATAGAATTACGTTAATTTTAAATTTTTAAAAAATTAAAATAACATTTTAGACTAATCAAATTATGACACTTTCTTATTGAATATTAAAAACATTATAAATTTTTAAAAAATCAAAAACAGCTTCAAAAATCAATAATGCTTTATTTTATATAATAGTATAGATATTTAAAAAGTGTTCTGAGGACGTAATAGCACATTGTCCACGAGAGAGGAAGAGAGAACGAGAGAGAGAAAAAGAGAAGAGTTAAAAAAAAAAAAAAAAAAAAAAAAAAACAGGAGATTCTTGAAAAGAAAAAACAAAGCGGATCAAATTCCAACTTGATAGAAGAGAGTGAGCACGCAAAAGCAATGATATATTTCAGATAGCAATTTGACTTTATGTGCTCACTCTCTCCTGTCAGTTTCGGTGTCCGAGAAAAAAAAATTAAAAAAAAAAAAAAAAAGCAAATAAACAAAACGTCAGATCTAAGAACACAACACATAGTCACACCCAATTAAACGTCAAATGTGAAAACACGACACATAATCACACCCAGTTAAACGTCAAATCTGAGTACCTATCAGTCAAACCCATTTAAGGAAAGATCCCAAAACTGAACCCAAAAACAAAACAAAAAAAACTTCCGAATCTAAAATCTCACATGCCAGAAACGGCTATCGACATTATGGCAGATTTTATGGTTTTCTGATTCTCAGACCAACATAAACAAAACCCAACAACCAGAGATGATCAAACCCACAAGTTATACACATTCAAACACAGATTTGAACACTTCTTTTTATATGAGATGGGCAGCTTATAGTTGAAAATTCACCCATATAAAAAGAATGTATTCGAATATATAATTGGTGCTTCCATAAATCTATCTTGTCCACTACCTCTCTTCTTCCTCTTCAATGAAGGGAGCACAAGTGTCGGCGACGCGTAAACTTTACTATATCTGCACAAATCAAACAATGGCGCCGGCTAGGCGGCTGCCGCGGAACCATTCATTATAGAGAGAGAAAGAGACTTTATTTTAAGAGAGAGAGAGAGAGAGAGAGAGAGGTGTCAATGTGATGAGACGAGTCATCTGAAATGACTTCTGTTCTTTATTAAGAGGAGCAGTGAAGTGTACCGTTCGGGGAACATGTGAGGTGGCGTGGCTTGATTGAGGAATCTGATTGGTTCGTAGCCGTTGATTTCGACTCTCTTAAGTGAGTTTTCTTTCTATGGAGCCAGAAAAGCACAACATGCATTTAAAGCAGAGCTCATAGTTTGAGTTGATAAGAGTGAATACATTCACACGTGGTTATGGGTTAATTTGGATTGATTTGAACTTCAATTTAGAATCAAGGTCAATTTTAAAATATTAAATTTAAAATTAAATTATTTATGTTTTAGAACAACTCAATTTAATTTGAATACATCTAGATTAGTTTGGGTTAAAATTACGATTTAATTAAATTAAATATTTTTTAATAAAATATTTTAAAATAATAATATATTACTTATTTTATAAACGACTTAATTTTTTTTATATAAGATATCAAGTTATGTAGTTTAACTTCAACTCTTTTTATTTTTAATTTATATTTTTTTTAACTATAACTAAAGGTATAAGTGATATAAATAATAATTTTATGAAATTTATCTATCAATTTTTGGGTCTTGAGTTTTGTTAATTTAAATTTTTTAAATCCAAAAATTGAATTGACTATATAAATTTAATATTTTTAAGACTCATAATCAACCTATTACTTGATAAAATTAAACCAATCCAACTCATAAATGTCAAATTGGGTTGGTTTATGGGCTTTTTAGATCTGTTAGACACCCATATTTACAAGTACTTCGACAAAGTAGGTGAACATTTTTTTTTCTTGTAATGTAGATTAGAGTAGTAATTTTTTAGTTTCAAATCATTACATGATATTATTTATATGGTATTTTTATTTAATAGTACAAAAAAATATTTCAAGTGAAATAATATTATTCCATTTTTATTGAGAAAATAATTTCATCTAATCGTGTTTTCATTAATCTTTTTGTTTACTACGATTACTATGTAAACACGACAGTATGAGAATTACCTAATAATTTTCTTTTATGTTTGGATAGATAGAATCTGAAGGAGGAATTGAAATATAATTTTTGAACATCTATAATTTCTACATTTGGAATGAATAAAAATAAGAAACTAATTCATGATTATTTATTTAATTAAAAATCACATTTTCAACCTAAGTAAAAAATCAAATTTACACTCACCCTATAGTAATTTTAGATTCCAGAATTAATTAAATAAGTAAAAGAAATATTTGACTCTAATAAATTTCTAAAAAATAATTTTTTAAATAAGATTCTTAAACGAACCCAAATGTGTAAATAAATATTAGATTATTAGATATTTAATTCATAACAATTACCTTTATAATTTTTTTTTATGATTCCATCGTTCAAACATGGCATTTAGGTGAGGTTCATGGGCCATCAATATGATGTTGCCGTGGCTTGGGCAGAATATAATTATTTGTCCTTAAAAATGGTATTATTATTTTGAATAAATTACATGTATCTCATTTTGGAAAACATCAAGAATCTCTCCAGTCTTTATTGAAATGACATTGTACTCTTTTTTGATGTGATTGTATGCTTCAAAATTCCTCTTTGTTTGTTTTCAGTTAAAAGAACGGATGAATATTTCTGACATAAGCAAGTAAAGATGTATGATATTCCAATTTATAATATATATGGACATTTATAACCTTGTAATTTTATGTGAAAAGTTAATATTACCTCTAACTTATTAACTATGTTGGACAAAAGTGTCCCTAGCACATACCCAAGCCCAATGAACGGTGTGGGAGTTTATAGGTTGTGTTTGGCCACCGTTAAACTACAAAACCCTAAATCACCATTAAACTATGTAGAATTTCATCAACAAAAAGGAAGAAGAAAAATAACACAGTACTTGGATTCGACAATGTTACACTTTCTCTCTAAAATTCTAAATATTCTATTTTCAAATATTATTAAGCTGAGACAATTGGGGACATCAAACGCATCAAAGAAACACAAAATTTGCAGCCAACTCTTAATCTAGTTAGGATATACTCATCAAATATCTTGAATGCTTAAAAATTTCCAAGATACATTTTCCATTTGCCCGGTTTATCAGATCGTTCAATGAGGATTTTGTTCAATTTGTTAGGATTGTATATTAAAAATCATGATTTTGATTTTAGTATTTAATTTTATTTAATGAAATTAGTTTTTCAATTTTATAAGAATCTTAATGAGCAATGTATGCGTTTCATTATTTATTTAATATTGTGCATGGATGTCTTTTATTCTACATAGTATTGAATCTGGTATGTAGAGTTTGACTTATCACAGAAGACCAAATTATCGATTCTTGTAGAATATAAGTTTTTGCTTCATAGTTTAGATAGAATTGGAGACACCATCAATACGGCTGTAACATAATATTTTAGTAGATCTATCTTGATTACGGTGAATGATAATTATTTTGACAATTGTTCTGACTCATTGTGTTAGTACACTTTGTGTGTATTAAACATGACCAAATTGGGGTAATTAATTTTGTATTGATTTTATAAATTAATTCACACTCCATGGTTATTATGAGTGCTTATACTCTTAATCCTGAAATAATTATTATTTTCGTATATTTAATATTCGTTATTTTAATTCATTAGATGGTACGATCTTGTATGGGTTTATAATCATGGTGAGTTGAATAGTGATAGTAATTATATAATGAATATTATTTATTGACGAAATCTACGTCTTGAAAAATTAGGATTGATGATACTCTCTTAAAGAAACTTATAAGTTTTGATCGAGCGAAACTCTACAGGTAAATTTTATAATCCAACAGTCAAATAAGTTAAGCGAAAAGTTTTAAGAAATTTTTAAAGAAATCGATTAAATATAATTATTAGTAATTTAATTTAATCGGTGGGTATCTGTAATTTTAATATTGAGAGAATAAATAAGTATTTAATAACAGGATGTCGAATACTACGCTTTTGAGAATATGGTTGAGAGTGCAATTATAATTCTTTAGTGGAACGAATTATAATTTATATTTTTATGAAATTGCTTCTTGGTTGAGGTAAAATTTTATAATTATATTGGAAGATCATGTCGCATTTACTTCACAAGTCTTTGCTGTAGTTTATTAATATGCTGTTATAAAATCTACCGTCCAAAGATTCATAATTAGTTATAGGATTTTCACGTCTTATGAATCTAAAGACCAAGCGACTTGATAAGATTTTTAAAATTTTTTTTATAAGTAAACAAAATATTATTCCCGCTCCAACAAGAATAGTATTAGCAAGACCTCCAAGAAAGCCCTGCCCATACCCAAACAAGTACAATTAGAAACCCAACCGGAAAAGGAACAAAGAACACACATGTATGAGAGAAAGCTACCTCATGGACACTAGCCGAAGCTTACAAAGCTTTTAACAAAGACAGGTTCAAAGATTTAACGAACTCAATCCTATACAAAAAAATCATCTATGGAGAAGCTAGAATGGGCCACTGATGCACGCACCCAGCTTTAATTTTTGCCTCTTCCATATAGCCTCCTTGGATGTTAATTTTTGGTTAAGAATTATGTTGTTCCTTGCTATCCATATTGACCATAGAATTGAGTAGAACAGGCTTTGCCAGATTCTCTTAGCTAGGGGACGATTTTTGTAGCCTTTCCACCGTAGGAGAAGATCCAGGATGCTTTTGGGACTTACCCAAGTCATACCCAACCATTCCACCACCCCAGCCCAGATATTCCATGCCCAAAAACATTGCAACGAAAGATGGTTGAAAGTCTCCACCATAAAGCCACACATTGGACACACACACGAGCTTTGATTGGGGATCACTTTCCACCTAAGAAGTAAGGCCTTTGTGGGAATTCTATCCAAGGCTGCTAACCACGCAAAAATTGGATCCGAGGAGGAATATTAATGTCCCAAACCAAGGCAATGACAGAGGGGGGATCTCCATACCTTAGCTCTAAGGCTTTGTAGAAGGATTTGGTTGAGAAAAACCTAGACTTCTTTTCCTTCCACCAAGGTTTATCTTCTTTGTTGGGGTTAAGGGAAGTGTGGCTAAGAATTTCCAATAGTTAGTTAAGATAGATGAGTTTCCACACAAAGAGTTATCTTCTAAATTGCAAGTTTCATCTAGGATCCCCCTATTCTTTATAGAAGATCCCTTGGATAAAAGCTCTCTTTTGGGTAGAAAGTAGAACAACCTGAGAAAGCCAACTTTAGGGGGAGACTACCCAACCAAGTATCTTTTCAAAATCTCACCTTCGCCCCATTCCCCAGAAGAAGGCTGCAATTTGCTTAAAAGGTCACCCAGCTATCCATATATGTAGCCCCGAAATTAGAGATGGTCTCCTATAATGATGAGCTACTGGGACCAAAGATAGGGGTTGGGATCCATATCTGGGGCTTAATGTAATGCCTAGAACAAATCACCCTCCTCCACAAGCTGCCCTTCTCAACATCAAATCTTCACCACCACTTGAAAAGGAGGGTCATGTTTTTGATTTTGAGGTATGCTACTCCCAATCCCCCTACCTTTTTGCAATTAGTAACTTTTCCCCAACCTACTTGGTGCATTCTTTTGTGCCTTTCTTCATCACCCATAAGAATCTTCTTTGAATTCTCTCTGGCTGACTACATACTCCAACATGCATCTTATAAAGGGCCAAATAATAGGTGGGCAAATTTGACAAGGAAGCCTTAATGAGCTGCAACTTCCCAACTCTTGGCAAGTACTTTCTTTTTCATAGACCTAATTTTGATTTCATCTTATCAATTAGTGGTTGCCATCCCCTGCTCAACCTTGAGTTCATACCCACCTGGAGCCCCAAGTACTTCATAGGAAGGTTTTCCACTTTGCATTAAAGAATACTATAGAGACGCCCCCCCTCCGACGCCTCTATACGCCATCGCCGATCACCACCGGCGAGCACCCCATCGCCGCCCCAAGCCACCGCCGGCCACCTCCTCCCTCTCTCTTCCGTGTCTTATGCGAAAACCTATTTCTAGGGTTTCTGATTCCCAAAGCAGGGGAATGGGGATTTTGATTCTAGAGAAAAAGTGGAAGAAGCTACCAGAGAGAAGTTGTCTTTTCCAAGCTCCAATCTTGGGCAGAAATAGCTGGTTCTGCCTCCAAGCTTCTATGATTGTTTTAGGGTTTTCGCAAAAGATCGATCGTGTGTACGTTCTCGCTACCACTGCCGTAGGTCAGTGGCTTGGAAGATTCATGACCTTGGTTTCGGTTTTGTGGTTTAAGAATTAATTATTTTGGGGGTTTTCTTAGATTTTCTTTCTGTAATTTCATTTTGGGTATTCACGAACTGGTTTGGGTGCTCTTGCTCTGTTTTAGGTATGCTTGCATCATCCTAAGCATACCACCTGTTTGACAAAATTCTACAACTAACAACCAAAGCTAAGATCCTTGGGCTAAAATCATGAGAGGTAGAAGATGTGTAGCCCCTGATTCTAGCCAGCCTTTTCCTTCCATAAACACCATCTTCATTGATTACCTTCCAACCCGAATTTACTGTCAATGGTTAGGCAAGTTTTTCCAACAATGTGGTGTAGTAATGGAGGTGTTCATTCCGAACATGAGGCGATGGAGAAGCAACTCCAAATTTGATTTTGTAAAGTTTAAGCGGATCACCGATGCCCTTGATGCCATTAACAGATTCAATGGCTCATGGCTTCTAGATAAGATCATAACAGTGAAGAGTGCTCATTTTAAGCTAACCCACGCAGTTGAACCAAACAGGCGACAGCAATCTCAAACAGCTTTGGGTAGTAGAAATAAAACCTATGGACCATCAAGTAGCCAGCAGACTCACCTACTTTTTGAGTCAAACAACAGGAGCCAAAAGATCAAGACAGTGGAAGTTGAAAGCACTGACCCCGAATGGCTTAAGCGCTGTGCTATAGGAATTGTTAGGGATATCAGACAAATCGCTGGTATAGAGGAGGCTATGAGAAGTGATGGGGTCTTTTGTATCCAGATCAAACCACTAGGGAGCTCTAAGGTGCTTTTACAATTCTCTGATGTAGAAGATAAGGCTGACTTCATATCTAATGCTAAATAGTAGTTGGCAACCTGGTTTGATGTTGTATACGAATGGAGTTATAGAGATTTTAATCTGACACGAAGGGTATGGCTCTATGTCGAGGGTGTTCCATTGCACGCGTGGAACGATTCAACGTTTACAAAAATTGGTGAATTGTAGGGAACAGTGTTACAAGTGGACGCAGACACTTCTACTAGGAAGGATTTGGAGGTGGGTGGGGTTTTAATTAACATAGAGTAACATTAGAGCATCAACCTCTTATGCAATCTCAAAGTGGGACAGATGCTTTATTCCATTCAATGTATTGAAGGTGATTTTCAAAAATTGTTTATCTAGGACACTGGTATCAAGGGTGGATCACCAGAGGCTAGAAGCAGCCTAAGTGCCAGTGCAAACACAAATAGTGACATTGGAGGCAAACTCTCTTTAGATGATGAAGCTGATAGATCTATATACTCTAGCCATATCCATAGAAGCAAAGAGATTAAGAGCCAGGATAGATTGGATGACCGAGCAAGTGCTAACCACATGGACGAGTCAATTCATGTGTCTACAGAACTTGTACCAAGTGCACATGAGGTAGCACAGGGGGATGGCAGGGTGGAGGTAGAAGCTGTGGAAGTTCCTGATGTTACTCTAAAACTTTCTAAGAAGAAAAAGAAGAAAGTTCTGATGGAGTTGGGAGGCGTAAGCCTCAGTTTTAAGCATCTCAAAAAGAAATCC
>JAULJZ010200047.1:0-19807 GCA_032270985.1 Heliamphora pulchella
AGCAAATAAGCAAAAATCCATTTAAGCCACTTTGTTTTGGTGGTTTGTAACTTATTTATTTATTTGCTTATAAGCCAGCTATCCAAACGAGTTTATTTGCTTATTTGCTTATAAGCCAACTTATTTATTTATTTGACTACCCAAACGAGCTTATTTATTTATTTTTTGTTTTTAGTTTATTTAGTTATCCAAATGACGTGACTTATTTTTTGACTTATAAATCAATAAATAAATAAGTAAAATTACCCAAACGGAGTCAATATGTAAGTTCATAATTTAGCTCCAAAAAATACTTCCAAAGTTTGAGTTAAGCACAAATATCGCCTCTAAACTAGAGGTTTTTTATTTTTATTTCGTTGGTCTATTATCTTCATCTTAAAAAAAAAAAAATTACTTTCAACTAATAAATTAACAAAACAGAATATTTAAACTGATTAAAAACGCAAATTTAACTCTCTAAGCGATGAAATTCAATCAAAATTTGGCTTATGATTGTCACCAAATAACCTGCGAAATTTGAACTGATCATGGGATTATCCAATAAAATGATATTTTTATAATTGGCCACACCCTCTTTTCCACTCTTGATGCTCCGTGTACTCTAAGTACTCTTTCATTGCATGTGCACGGTAAGTATTTGTACCGCCAACTCATCTCGTGCCATATTATTTATTCAAATAATGATAATTTTTTACTTCCATCTGAAATGGGAAAACATGAAACGACCCTCACCCAATTATAAGTGAATCAAGTTTAAAAGGCAAAACTTATAAAGAATCGAGACAAATTACACAAGGTCTTGCTCGACTAAGACTACAAACAACGTGAAAGATCGAGTTCAGAAGCATTAGTTGAGGTGACATGTCCAAGTTAAAAGCCATTAATGATAGCTTGACTGAGCCACAATCCACGAAGACAAATCATTAATAAAGATGACATGTCCATACAATTTTACATAAATAACTGTCTATTTGACCGCAACATCTTAACGTTTAATTTCTTTAAGATAGCAGACATCATAGCAGAGTTACAGTTATATAGATGATACCTTTTTGCCCAAAGGACTTTTAAAACCCATTATAAAAAGGAGGTTCGATGTCTCAACGTACATATACAATTTAATTATATAAACTCTATCAAAATATTCAAACAACTATGTGTTTAGAGCTTCTCATTCACTTTGCTTATCTGTTACTAACTTGAGCATTAAAAGAGTTTTTCAGTGCTCATTCATTGAGTTGTCTTATTTTCTATCTATTTTAGAAGACGAGTTAAATAAAAAAAATCTTAATAACTAGGTTTTATCGTTATCAACACTCTCCCTAATCATTCTTGTTATCTACGGTTTTATTGTATTATAATGACTCAAATAAAATTTGAGATGTGACATTATTATTTTTCATCAATAAATCTTTTTCGAAAATACTTTTCATGGAATTAACGCGTATGTTTCAAATTATTTTATTATTGTGATTTTAACTTTTTTGGTGCATAATACAGTTTGTTGGCCTTAATGTAAAGGTATTATTGATAATTAAATATAAAATAGTGTTCAAATATGGTGAATGTCATAATTAATATGCGTATACGCATTTGAGAGAATCAGTTATTGAAGTATTTTAGTTAGCTTTAATAATTTTATCAATTTTCTTATGTTTAATTTTTTTATTGAGACAAATCAAAAAATAATTTAAATAGAAAATAAAAAATAAAAAAATGATAAAAATAAATTTAAATAAGTCATTTTTTTTTACTTATTTTCATCATTAAACTTTTTCAACTTTTGATCAATAAATTTTATTTTTTATTTTCTCTCATTGAGATAAATGAAATAATTAAAATACAAAGAATTATAAGATAAAAAAAATACTCTTCCTTTTTTTTGTAAGCCTCGACAAATATGAAAGAACCACCGGAATAAGTGTATTTTCTTATACTCACTTGTACAAATAATCAAATTTAAAATTTTGTTTATTCTCATATTTTTTTATTTTTTTATTTTTTAACTAAAATTTTTTATTTTTTAAAATCAGATGAGATAAACCAAAAAATATAAAAATTTAATTAAAAGATGCAAAAAATTCATTAAATACAAAAATAAGCAACATAAAATTTGATTTATTAATTTATTTTTATTTTTTTAATTTTTTTAATATTTTAATCGAACAAATATTTTTTTAACTTGTTTTGATAAGAGAAGTCGAAATGTTTTATAATGTAATTAAATGATAAATTAATCTTTTAAAAATAAAATAAAATAAATAAATAAGTAATTATTCGCCATTATACAAATATATATTTAAAGAGCGGGTGTCGAATAAGTATGTGTTTGGCTTGACTTTTAAGTCAGGTTTTTTGATTTTTTTCTTGAGAAGCGTTTTTTGACTTTTTTCACTCAAGAAAGTCACTTTGTTTGAGTTCCTACAAAAAAATTAAGTTTTTTTTATTTTTTTCTCACAAAAAAAGCTATAATTTGATACAAAAAAATCATAATTTAATACTAAAAAGCCAAAAAACTTAAAAACTACTTAAAAAAAAAAAAAAAAAGCTAGTTCAATCCGTGTAATTGCAAATAAGATTTGGTTGAATATGAATTGTCAGGAATACCCTTTTCTTTCCCAATACTCTCCACCATTTCCCACACGGAAGAAACTCCAGAAAACCATTTCCCTGGCAAATTCCTGTTCTTAAATACACGGCGAACACGAAGGCGTGACCGTATTTGACCTGCTTTCTCAGAAAGCTTCTTTCTAGATGCAAAAATATATCATATGTACGTATATACGCAGAGTCGTAGAAACCCTCCCTGGTAAGCAAAGCCGCTCCACTATCAGCATTACAAAAAAAATATGGCCGAAAGCGAATGCTCGATCTGATGGACCCTTTCGGCGATCGTACGATTCTCAACTCGATAATTAAGCCCTAGAAAACTATATAAAAACATATATTGGCAGTTCAGTTACCACTTGTTTGTTTGGCAATGACAGTTCTTTGGGTTGGAGCATGATTTTCAAGTGCTCGTCAAGCGATCATTAACGGTACACTGCGTTCTTGTTTGTTTCGATGATGAAAGATATACACATATACGCAGTTTTAGTTTTCGATGAAAGATTTCATATGTTTTCTGGTAATGGGGTTTCTTGATTACTGATAGTGGTTATCGTAATGGAGAAATCACGTAGTAGATTTATTCTGACTTCATCGGAGTTGGCGGGTAAAAGATGAGATTCTGCTGCCGATTATAGGATTGCGCTGCTCGTTATTTTTATTCTCTGGAGATTATGTTCTTTAATCTTGATTGGGTAATAATGGGTATTCAGGATAAGTTTGGTGGTTCTGCTCTGGAGATTATCTTCTCTAATCTTGATAGGAGAGCATGCCTTTTTGATAGACTTGAATAATGGAGCACCACTAATGGTGCTTGAACTGGATAGTTGTGAAAAAACACTGAACACACAGTGGCCATGAAATCTTGGCTTCTTCCAGATTGTTGTCTGAGCATTTTGTCAAATATCTTTAAGTGGGAATAATTAGAATACCTCTAATCAGCACTTTCTAATCTTTTACCTGTGTAAAGTTGTAATAAAGAAGGCATTTTCTGTGGTAATAATTCTAATTACCTCCTAGTATAAACCTAGTGCATCTATCGAAATTGCATTAATGAATCATTATGATGTTTGGACGAGATATTTGCGGAGTAGACCAAAATGAATGAACCACCAGATAGAATATTTTGGATGGCCCCTAGGATTAATAGGGTCATGAAATCAATTAAGGGTATTCTTAATGCAGCTGCCAGCAAATCTATTTCATTTGGTTCAGACATAAGTCAAAAGGAGTAATGTAAATGGTGCATCCGCAAATTCTTTCAACGCCAAGCTAGCTTGATGGCTCTTCTTCGTGGATTATGGATTTGTTGGTTTTATCATATAGTTAGTTAGGAATTGTGATCTGTATAGTTGTTCATTGTGCTGGGACTCTTTCGTTTGAGCTTCGTTGTATATTTTGTTTTTTGCTCGTAATGAATACCCATCCAAGAAGGAGACCAACAAGAAGAAAAGAAAAGGATATTTCAAGAAAAATAAGATTCTAATTATAACTTTGTTGTAAACCAAATAATTGGAGGATACTGAGATTGATGATGAGAGGTGGAATTTGATGGTTGAAACATGTAATTGATTCCTTGCTCTTTAAATGTAAGAAAAGGTTCTTGATACTGTGTTCATTGTGCACGACACGCTCTTGAATCTCAAAGGCTTTCTGGGGAATCACACAATTTTCCTATCCACCGATTGATCACGCAAGTATGCATCCAGTCAGTATATAGTGATTGAGAAAAGTGTTCACCCTGATTTACCTTCCTCAAAATCTCCACTTTGTTTAGTGTCTCAAACTCCTACTCTACTAGATTTCTTTTACTAGAAGTATTTGTTTACTAAAACTTCTTGTTAAGTATCTTAGGGGGGACACAAGGAATTCCTTGCCCAATAAGGGATAGTGGTGTGGGATATAAACATAGATAAATAGATTATTAATTAGACTTAAAAGAGAGGTATTGACAAGAGAAATGAGTTTGGAGAAACTTTCAGGGTTGAGAGTGAGAGAGAGCTAGAATGGGCAAGGCTCAACACTACAGCAAGAATTGGAGTGTCTATCATCACATAGCTGTTGGAAAATTTGTGGGTTTCGAACTTTTTGAACATGGTTTTTAGCTAACTTTGAAACTAAATATCTTTGAATTGGATTAATTTTTTTTGATGATTCAAAGTCTTAATATATTCATTTTCATGAGTAGAGTAATCATGGATTTTGTGGCGTTCAAAATGGTTAGCAGGTGAATGAAAAATTGACTCCAAAAGTGTCATTGAAGTTGGCAAAAGTTGATAACTTTGGGCAATTCCACATTGGTTGGGAGAAGGATTGTTGACTGGCTTATATTAGCCAATTTTGTGGAAGGGGGATGACCTATCCTAGGGTGGGTTCGACCCAAACCCCACACGCGTGTGCCGTCGCCGCCCGCCTGATCGGCCGTGCCAAGCTCGGGATCGAGTTCAGGTTTGTGGGTTGCTGGCCAGGTCAACCTTCATCTTTTTTGCGAAAAATTTATTTATTTAAAATTTTAATTTCAGAAAATTTAATTAATTAAATTTTCAAATTTTGGTTACCGTTTTTTTACCGTTTCTAACTGTTGGAAGTCAGAACGGACCATTGGAGTCCGAAACAGTTTGCACTTGTTGGGCGGTCCAACCGCTAGACCGAACCGGATTCGCGTCTGTTCAGGCCAGACCAAACTATCGCCATTGAAGCCTATTTAAAGGCTGTTCTCTGCCAATTGAAAGACACAGAATTTTTCGAATTTTACTTCCCTTCTTCTCTGTTTTTGCTCTGTTCGCATTCCTGCATACTGTTCTTCCCGAGAGAGAGTTCAAGCATGAGTTTGGTTCACCGAAGAATCAGATTGTAGTGTTGCTTCTGGTTCTTGATGATCGTTGTATCTTGAGAGACATACGCCGCCAACTCGGAGCACCGAAACAAGGAAAATTTTGTCTTAAAGAGATCGTGTCAAACACGAGCCTCAATCTTCCCTTACAATTAATAGGTTCTTTAAATTTCGGTATTTTCAGTTTCGAGTTTCTGCATATCTGTTTATCGTGTTATTATTTGCAGTACATTTATTTTTCTGTCACAGTTTTATTTTTTGGTTTCTGGTTTACACCACAGACTGTTGTTCCTGTTTTTACTGCTATCTGTACACTGCATTTCTGTTATCAGTTGTTTTATTTTCTATCGCTGCCTAGTTTTGGGGGTTTTGCTTTTCTGTACAAAGCAGATTGTTTGTAATCTGATTTAACCAACTTTGCGTTTAGGGATTTAGGTTATTTGGATGGTTTTTGTATCTCCTATCTCTGTAATTTGGTTGTGATTAGAGTGGAATTCTCTCCTCTTGGGTTGTGAGCGACATTTCACCAGATTATGTTGCATAGTGTACATTTGCATTTTTTCATGTTTATTTGTTGTCCTTAATTGATTTTGTTATTGGATCTCTTTGTTAGTTTGCTATTAGGGCATAATTGGCGCAAGGCATCTCCAAGCTATAGAGTAACTGTGAAGATGCTTTAACAGCAGCTATTCCTTCTAGGCAGTTTCTTTATGTGGTCATATCCTCATTGGTAGCAGAGCTCACATTTGACTCCATGATAAATTGGGTTCAAAGCTTCTATTGGCCATGCAGGCAAGTAGTGGCAGGCAAGTAGTGAGTGAGCCTTAGGGTCAAAGCTTCTATCGGCTGGTCAATCCTTGGGTTTGCATCCCAATGGTCACCACTTCGACTGGTCGAGTCCTCAGAGCTACTGGAGGTTTGCCTGGTAACATCAGGGTCACGGGATTAGTCGAGGTGCGCACATGGGCGGAAGCATTTTCTAAATTTTACTTTTGACCTTGATAAAATTTAATATCTTACAACTTTGCTCTTTATGAACTATTTTTTTGGCTCTTTTTATTTTTTTCACTCATTTTTCTCTTTCACAAAAAAGAGTTTATTTTATATTATAGACAAATCATTCTAACTTTTCAGCCTCATTCGCAATCCGAAAAGAGTTGATAAAGAAAGATTATTCCATTTTGTCAAATTTTATCTAATTTTTTCTGATGTTAAAATATTACTAATTTCTAATCAATTTAAAATTATTATGGAGGTGTGTTCTAATCTTGAGTTAGACTTAAAAGGAATTGGCGAGCTTACTCAAATGATAGTTAGGACCAACAATGATAAAGAATACCCCTTGACTTATAGATTTTTAACTTTGGCATTGATTTTTCCAATTTCGACAGCCACAATAGAAAAGGCATTTTATACCATGAAGTTTGTGAAAATTGGTTTCGCAACAAAATGAATGATTAATGAATGCATGATAGTTTGCGCATATTCAACAGTATAACAAATTAAACTATCACCTATCGCTTCTAAAATATAAAAATTATCGTGGTCAATTGCATGTTCAAATTTTATATTATTAATAGATATAAATTTTTTATTATCAAATAGAAATAATACATTTATGAATTTGAAAAATTTGCCTCCACTCGGTAATAATTCTGCCTCCGCCCTTGGGTGCGCGCAAGCTAGCCCAAGCACCCGATTATGAAAAAAAAAAAAAGAAGTGGTGCGTGAGTTTCCAATACTTTGACAGAATTCAATTACCAAAAAACTGCATAATGTTATACAAAGATGCCAAGACTCTTGTGTAAAGTGATAGGAAATGTAAGGCAAAGGTGTCCGCTGGTATTGAATGTCTTAGGAAGTGGTTGTTTTATTTATTTGTTTAGAGAGAGTTTCACATTCCGATGGTTCTAACTTTAAAAGGTAGAACCCATGAGATTATGAGAATATAGACTGATGTTATTTGTTTACATATAGATATTGATTATATATGTGTAATGTAAGAACTTTTGCATAAGCGGTATATAAAATACAGTTTGATCCATTTTTGTTAGAAACAAGGGTTTTCGGATCAATATCAATGAAAGATATCAGGCGTCTTAAGCAATGGAAAATCAACTTTGTTATTAGTACAAATTGGAAGAAAAAAAAATTAACTTTGTTGTTAGTAAAAATTGAAAAAATACCAAAACAATTTGAAAGAAATGCAAGACAAGGCATTTAATTGAAATGCTAGTGCATTAGTTAGATATTATATCTGTGATGGGCATAGATGTCAACTGTGTATTGGGGTACAAAACCATGTACCCTGAGAATTTAATGAAGAAAAATCGACAAAAATTCATTCATAAACTACCTTACATAATCATTATCAATCATATTCATATACGATATTATTTGTTAGCCAAATTGTCCTATTCTTGACTTCATTCTCTGCAGTAAGGGCTTTTAATTAAGTTCAAATTTTCAAGTTTGTAAAATTATTAAAATAATTTTAAGAGATTAAATACTCTATATTTACGTAGAAAATACTTTAGAAATATGTCTAGGTGAAAGAATGTATTGGAACAACGTGAAAACCAGGGGGGAATTGTTGCAAATCGATTCTAAGCTGAAGAAAGAATAAGTATCATTCTTTAAATCATTTACTCTATTGCCTAATACGCCTTTTGAATAAATTAATCATTTGATAAAATAAAGATAGAGTCATGTACAACTTCTATTGTTGGAGGCTGTTGAAGAATCTTCTTTTCAGAAGAAAATACTTCAAATTGAGAATTTTTGACTACTTTCTTTACGAAATCCTTGAAGATAGCTTTTGAAGCTAAAAAGGAAAAGAATGAATTATATTGGTGGATAAAGAAAGTAGGAGGAGAAATGGAAAAAGAAGAAAGTTCTATTTCTCTCTCACATACGCCAATGTGTGCGTGCACATTTCTTGTAGCTGCATTTTTTACTGGAATTCTCAATGCAGCTTTAAAGAGGAAAAGAAATTCATTTATCCAGAAACATTATTGTACTAATTTTGTAAGGGATCTCCAATGTCCATAGTTACCTTATAAAGGAACAATAATTGTTAATAAGATTGTCACAATCTTAATGAAATTCTAAACGATGCCCACCAGATCTCGTTTTGGATACTATATATTTCCTGTCCTAGATTAGTCTTTGGAGGATTATTTCCTCTTTTCCGAAGGAAAGTGTAAATTTAGCCTTTCTCACAAATTAAGTGTTACTAGAACTAACAACTCTTTAGGAAATGGAAGAGAAATATGCAAAATATACATAGTTAGTGGAGGAAGCAAGATACATTAATCTTCGGTTTTTGTAATACGAGGAAGTGTGGGACTTAATGTCTCACATGCTCCAAACTTCAAGGTCCTTGCATTATACTTGAGCATCTGGATATAATTTATGATATCGATGATTGTTTCTTATTATCTAGGAAACTTAATAAATGTCGATACTTGTAAACGGAAATTTTGCTACCTAATGGATGTTATGAATATATTCAGAAACGCTAATCTGAACGTGCATATAGTGTGTATAGTAGTTTCAAAATTACCTTTTAAGTGTTCCATTAACAATTTTGCATAAGATTGATTAACAGTTATTATTAAATGCTTCCTTGATCCTCTACTTGTTTGCCAAGGAAACACAATAGGAGAAAAAGATAAATAAAAGGAACTTGAACTCTTATAGTAGGATGAGATTAAGGGTGTTGGTAGATGATTGAAGTATTTCAATTTTTGATTCCTTTGATTATGGGTCATGGTAATAAGATAGGAAGTCGAATTATTAATCTTCCTATTCCTATTCATTTGTCCATGTGTACTTTACTCACGTTGAATTGTACGTGACAATTGACAATTAGGCAAATTAGAAAGGTACTTTGGACAACTTTTAGTGAATGAGGAAGTTGTTCCTCCTTTTTTTTCACTCTACTTGGGTATATGTATCATAATAGGTATGTTTTGACACTTAACGCATTTTTCCTTTCGTCATGTTGTATCCACAATGGATATGTACTGATAAGTCGTAGGACAAGGGGCAGGATCTTGGAGTTAAAAATAGGTGCTTGGAATGACCGGAGGTTCACCGAAGACAGAGACGGTGAGAGTCGAGCACCACTTATACCTATTCTAGAGTGTGAATATGATTAGGCAATAAGAGATATCCCCTCTCTTGGTCTGATTTATACCTATATTAGAGTGTGAATATGGTTAGGCGATAAGAGATATCCCCTCTCTTGGTCTGATTTATATGGAAAGAATAAGAGAGGTTATAACTATCCGTGAGACACGTGGCGCAACCCACTTGGTTACTATTTGTGAATGCCTGGAGCAAGCCCCTTGGTTCTATCTATCGAAAGTGAACATCTTGGAAGTCGTATAACTGGGCGCCATAGAGTTAGGTATGACAAGTCTTTGTCGTCTAGTGATACGGACCCCTAAGATGTTAGTGGGTCAATGTTCAATTTGCTTGAGTAGCGATCAAGAGATGGTTGCCCATATGGAGACAATACTATCAAGCGGATCTCTATGATCCTCGATTTTAGCCTCCAAAGCGCTTGTTGTCCTAGTGATCCCGATTGACTGCGGGTCCTGCTCCCGACCCAGATTATTAGAAAATTCTTAGTTGTGATAGCTGCACAGCACATTGGCGGTAGTACGGCGTGCTGGTGATAGTAGCTTTTTGTTAACCATCATGCCACTTGATGGCCGCTGGGAGATATTGCCTACATATGTTACACATTCTTAAAGCTCCCATATGAGTCCTTAAATCACAATGTTGGGTACACCCACATATTGCCAGACAGGAGGCATAGCCAAGACTTATATTTAGTAGTGTCATTTATTATATTATCTTTAATGCAATTATGTATTATTTTTAGTTGTACAAAATATATTAAAATTAACTTTCACACACTATATTGCAACGTATTATTGCAATAACCTTGAGAAAAGTAATTCGAGTTTGTCAAGTTACACATAGCAAAAAAATGGGTCATTAATATGTTATTTCTTCAATTAAAGCCATGCAAAAACACATTTAGAATTGTTCATGCCAAACTTTATTTTAAAAATACTGCATCATATATTTATTATTTATGTTATTAAAAATATCTTGTCACGTAGAAAAAATCAGAAAACTAATCTTGTAAGTTGTGGACACCAAAAATCTTATGTTTACATAACTAACAAAAAAAGTAGTTCTCAACTAAGTTCTATTTTTTTCTAATAGCAATTGTCACCTTCAAATTAATTTTTCCTAATAATTTTAGAGGGGTCAATTTATCAAACCTTTCTGAATTTTACATATTGACTACATAGGTTCTATTTTTTTTTTCCGAAGTTAAGTGGGGTCAATTGAACCCACTAAACTCTACATAGCTACTATGCCTATGCTGCCAGATGTTAGCCATCCATGGATTGGAGTCAAGGTAAAAAGGAAAGACAAAGGAAATTTGGGAATATATTTTGATTTTATGTTCAATTTCATTCAAAAACATAGTTCTTGTACATGCTTACTTATGATTATTTAATAGATTGCGTGTGGTGGGTAATGACTCTTTTTTATGCTTCCATGGTATTATGCTGAATAATCCTTTTGGATGGTGGGTCCCACTTCTTTATGTTGTTAAGATGGTCCCTTCTTATCTGTTACTTACACCTTTAGTGAAGAAAAATGGAATAACATATTGCTGTTACTTGTTACGACTTTGGAAAATGATATTCGCACTTCCCTTTTGCAATCTTGCCTCTCATGAGGAGTGTGTGAATACCATCTCCCAAAACTTTTGTTGCAGTTTAATGGTGAGTGGATCCTATTGAGAGAGATCCTTTAGAGCACTAATCTTCTTAATAAAGATCACTTGAACAAAGTGACATCAGGAAGTGTTACATGTCGCAGGTGAAGGAACTCCCCCCCTCTCAAGAGCTCATATATGCTGAAATTTAATTCTTAATTTCCTATGATTTGGAGCATGGAAGAGAAAAGGGTCAAATCTAAAACGTCACATGGAGCACACTTCAGATGTTTTATTAACTTGTTTAGTTAATCAGTTTAATTTTTAATTATATTATAGGTCGAATGCTGCAAATTTAGTTGCTTTTATCTGGTTTTAATAGTTGGTGGTGTGTGTGCTTCTTTGTGCAAAGCTTTTGAGGCTTTTGTGCTGCATTGTGCTACTTAGTTTAGGAACTAACTCCCACGGAGTTCTTGGTGGGATTCTTAGAGTTTTCTTCTTCTTCTTTCACAGCACAGCATTCTCATCACAGTCCCTACACAAGTAGTTGAAATTGAAATTTGTAGTAGTTTTATTTTTATCCAAATCCCAATATGCTTTTATCTAAGATTGAGTTTTAAGGGTAAATGATTTGAGTGCGTTGAGTTGAGTAGATTCAATTCACCATACTCCTCCAAAGGGTAAATGATTTAAGTACTTTGTAGGGAACGGCAACTCAGAAAAGTATCTGTGCTTGTATATGTAGCTCTTCTCTAAAAAAGTCCAATGCTGTGATAATTAATAGATTTGACCCTCTGGCCTGGCTTGTGTGGTAAATGGATGGAGTGAGGTTGGTGCAAGTCAGTTTCTAATAAATTTACCTTATAAAAGTTAGCGCTATTGCATTTTCTTATATTGGCTTCTTTTTCTTCATGATTGATTGAATCGATTTTTGATTTTTTCAAGCCTTAGTGGTGTAACGGAAACTCATAGTTCTTGTACTTGTTCACATTATGCAAGGTGCTTGTTTCCTTTTTGTTTATGTCCACATGGCCAAACTTAGCTGGTTTCTTGAATCATTTATTTTGACAAACAAATTTTTGAGAAACACCAATATTAAGTTTTAAATTAACGGAGTAACTTTACCTTTACCTTCTCTTCTTCTTACGTCTTGGTTGGAATTTACGCATGGACATCTCTTCTTCATAATTGCTCATAATTTCTCTCAACTTTCAGGTCATGGTTGCTATTCCAAATGGTTCTTGAGGGTGTGCTTTCATAGATCATCTGAAGATCCATTTCCCATTACATTCAATTTCCCACCATAAGTAATCAACTTTTCTAGGTAGATTTTCACTGCGTCCATTTTATGCATCTGTCTCTGATCAGCGTGGATGCCCATTCTTACACCGTAGTTTTTGAACTTCAACTGCATCAACCACCTTCAATGTTATTTAGTGATCCAAAATGAGTGGCTATACCTATAGTGCTTTGGAGCTCACTCTCAGGGATATTCTTCGCGTGATCATTCCCTTGAGAGAGGACTGGTCAGCACGATTTCAAATCATTGCCGAACTTCAAGCTGTTGTACAATCTGTGGAAAGTCTTAGAGGTATTAATGCTAAATTATACAGCTGTGTAGAGTAGTAGCTGAAATGCATACTGTCTTGGGCAATCTTCCTTGATTTCAAATAAGATGCAGTTGAAATGTAAGGGCTTGTTTGGATTCTCAACAAGTACGAAAATATTCCATTTTATTTCCTGAAGCATTGAAGTCAGAGAACCATCAAGGCATATCCGGCCATAGTGATTTTTAAAAATGAGATCATCTCATCTCTCATTAAAAAGTTAAAAAATTGTCCTAGACGAGAATAACATCTCAGAAAAAAGTGGACTCCTTTCACATACAATACAAAGCTAAAACATCCATGAAATTTTAGAACACCAAAAAGTATATCTATCACTTGACTGTTATTGAATTGTTGGTAACTAAATTTTACTTGACTTTTTATGTTAAAACTGCATATTCTTTATTTGCCTTACGTCATGCTTCATTGCTTCTCTATTACATGCCAATGCTGTTAAACATATTCAAGTCTTCCTACAAGGTCACAGATTTGTATCTGTTGTTTGCCAATATTTTATTGTACTGAAGTGTCAGTCACTGAAACTTGCATCTGCCTTTTTAACTTGCGGTTGTAGTCTTCTTGTTGGAATTAGAAGCACTTAAGTGTGACAAGATCCAAGCATTAGTTGTGGACAAAGTTGACAGAATGGTCATTAATAACCTGGGAATCATTATCTTTTCAGAAGAGCAGTCTATTTCCTGTGCAAGATATCTACAGAAAAGGCTTTTTCTTTGAAAATTGCCGAAGAAAACTACTTGTTTTTTTAGTTTGAATTCTTTATGATTCTTCCCACTCATGTCTTTGCCGTAAAGAATGTCTTTCCTTTTAGCTTTTCAGATCATGTAATCTAGTAGGCTAACCATCATATTTGGGCAATCCTCTGCTTTGGTTCACACAAAAACAGCCACATCACCGAAATATGATGCTGTGAAACCACTTCGGCAGAATTGGATACAGAAATTGAATTGTACAAAATTGGAGATGCCATTAATAAGACAGGAGAAAGAAAATTAACAATGCAAACCACCACTTGCATGGAACTTCATTTGAAGGAAGGGTAAAAACCGCATGGCAACTTTTGTACGTAGCTATTTCAAGACAATATGTAACATCCTGACCCTTCACATGGCAATGATATTGTCCGTTTTGGGCAAAATTCTCACGGTTTTGTTCTTCCCATGGGGCCACCCATCCTTGCATTGCTCCCGTCCAAACACGCTTAACTACGGAGTTTTGCTAAGATTTTTACCACCTGAGAAAAAGTCTCGTTGAATATAAGGGTTCAAAGTTTTTCCTTTATAGTCCAGGAACTCACTCTCCTTTTCCGATGTGGGGATACCTGAATATCACAATCCACCCCTCTTAGGGCTGCACGTCCCCGTGCAGTAGCCTGCCAGCTCCGGTAGTCTACCAGTCCTTATTGACCCACCCACGTGTCACACGAGACGGCAGGGACCTACACTCGGAGGTCGGGAGAGTCGGCTCTGATACCATCTGTAACACTCCGACCCTTCACATGGCAACGATATTGTCTGCTTACCAAGATATCACACAATATAAGACGATGGAAGCCAAATCTACCTCTTCTAGATTTTTAGCGGTGCATAATTTTGCCATGAAGTAATCCTTTTCGAGCTTGTTGGTCAAGATTTAAGTCCCATGGATTGTGCACTCTACAATGGGAATCAAAGTTATGGGAGATACCAGAACAAGAATACTGCAGCAACCTTTGTTTTGGCACCTGGAAGTTCTTGTTTGCTTATACTTAAAGAAGTATCTGACTTTGAAAGAGTATTTATTAAGAAGACGCTTATGCCTAATTTTGGAATGACTTCTAGGGTCTAAAACCATATTACAGCCTAATATGGTTCTATGTTCTTTCATCTGCTTGTGGTTCCCATATTAATTTTTTTTTATCTCATTAGGAAAAATTATTATTATTGATAGTCCTTGGTTTTGCATGGAGTATATAAAATTGGGATGACCGAATTTATCATTTACATGAAAGAAAGTGTTCCCTTTAGCTGTAAGATTATGGTTAACGGCACTGATCTGGGACTTAAATGTGCAAATAGGTGCAACTGTCGAGCCTTATGGATCATTTGTCTCTGATCTCTTCACAAGGTGGGGAGACCTGGATATATCAATAGAGTTATCCAATGGGTCATATATTTCATCTGCCGGTAAAAAGCACAAGCAGACTTTACTAGGAGATTTACTAAAAGCTCTAAGGAGGAGAGGTTATGTGCTTTAACTCTTTTAGTTTATTACTCTTTTCCCTGCTATGAGACATGTACATGCATCGGATTATTTGGTGCATTAAATGTAACTATTTTATGGTGATCTTTCTTTAGTTTGTCTTCATTATTGCTTGATTTCTTTGTTCCTCTGTTTGTACCTGTTTCGGATTTTGAAGATAAAAATGTTTCTAACTAAGAATGATGAGCTTGTTCTTGATCCTTGAACAAATGATAGTTAAAGTAAAAGAGCTTTGCTTAAAAAAAATAGGCAGGATGCTAGAACACAACTACACTAGAACTGGGAGTCAAGAAAACATGAACAACTTCATGAAGAAGGAAAACAATACGAAGGGCATTGCACAAGCCACTCTGGAGGATTAAGAGATACTAAATAAATAAAGTTTGAAAAAGGTTACCGGTGTGGCTTTAGGCCTATTTAAAGCATACTTAGATGTTGTGGATCTTTGAATTTAGGAATGCTATTATATGATAACACCACCAACATTGATCTTCCCTCAACGTTTGGTTTGGCTTGGTTAAAAAGAAGGCTAATTCATTTGGCTTTCTAACTTTTAAGCCAACTTTTTGGGTGGCTTTCTAACTCTTTGTTATGCTTTTGAGATTACAAAGTTAACCCTATTTAAGTTTGTTTGGAACCAAAAGATCTCTCTCTCTCTCTCTCTCTCTCTCTCTCTGTCTTATATATATATAACAAGACTTTAATGACTATTTTTTATTTTTCATTTAAATTAATTTTTCAAAATATTAATATATTTTTACACCTTAAAGCTTCGGCAGATTGTTTAGCCCCGTTCATCTTTGACGCAGTAGTACTCAATTAGTAAGCTATTACGCACTCTTTCAAGGGTGGCTGCTTCTAGGCAAACCTCTTGGTTGTATCTGCACCCCTACCTCCTTTATCACTGAACGGTCATTTAGGGGCCTTAGTTGATGATCCAGACTATTTTTCTCTCAACGATGAAGCTTATTCTCCATCATCTCGCGGATGGAACAACAAATCTCTCATTTCCCCCTCGAACAGATTCTTTCTTTTGATTTCTAAAAGAATGTTATGTTGTGGAATCCATTTTCTGAAATATTCTGCCTTTCGTTCTTTGGTAGGTCTTTGAGATCCTTTCAATGGCCTATGTTTGTTGAAGGGATATCTATATAATCCGATCGATTGCGTAAAGCCCGCGGTAGCAACGGAACGGGAAAAGTATATAGAAAAGACAAATCTTGATTGGGTCCATTGAAATACGTTTTTGCTTTCGGTTTTCTATTCTGCTCTAAATGATCCTCGTGAGTGAGCTTATAAGAATTAATTTTTTTTTCCTATGAACCGGTTTAACCAGTTACAAACAACCAACAAAATTGTATAATTTTCATTTTACATTTTTTATTTTCATTTTGTTTTATTAGGGCTATACGGAATTGAACCGTAGACTTTCTCTATACACATGGCATCCGATCGGTTTTTAGGTATGACATGATATGTGTTAATGATAGTTATTCACTTATCCTCCATTTCTCTATAATTAAATACGTTAATACATATTGTAAGAGATCTTCTCATATCTTCAAGATTGCACATGGGTGTTAAAAATCCCTAGACAATTGTATTACTGATTGGTTAAATGCTTGGAACTTCTTTAAATGGTAAATCTCTACTCTCTCTTTTCTCCTTTTAGTAAATTTGATCCAATTATTTGTTTTCAGCATTAGATAGGCAGTTTAAATGACAGTATTAAATTATCATGCACGAAATGCTTTAATCAATAATTTTACTAATGCAGATATCTAATCAAGGGAAAAACATCATATTTCTAATTTATGCACTCAATTAATTATTAATTAGAGATTAAGATGATTTGTTTATCACACTCTTAATCCCCATTGGGTCAAGAGGGTTGAGTTATCCTACATCAAATTTTATACGTGTAACCACAGTACTTGCACTAAAGTTCAAGGTACAAGCTTCTCAAGCACAAGCGTTGTAGAGAATTTTAACTGCCTGTCTTCCTTGTATAAAACATGTATGTTGTGACAACATTTAAATGATGAGTGGTAGAGAAATGCTAGGTACAATACATCACAAAATACATAGATTATTTGCTTATGAAGATAAAGTATTAAGAAAACACCCTTTTATCCACTAGACAATAAACTCTCTCTTCATATTTGGAAATTTTCTACACTCTTCTCAAGCCAAAGATGGTAAAGTACAACTCTTGTATATAACTTTAATTCTTCATATGATCTTTTAATAAAGATCTTATTATATCAAACTTGATTAAGTCCATATTTATATGTGATAGCTCATCTAATTATAAACATGTAATACTTAACATAATATTATCAAGTTAAATATGTCCCAAAATTCTTGTATCACTACCTCTCAAAATTTTTCGACTGCAAGATAATTAAATATTTTTTATTTTAAAAACAATTTTTTTGAGTCATCATTACCATCTTATCTTGAACCTTGCCAAACTTGCACCCCAAAGAATAGTTTTTTTTGCAATCAAGCATGGGACTGGCTGGAACACTACCTGCATAATCGCATCTCGTTCTCTCTCTATCTTTAGATATCTTAGTAGGCCATTGGACATAAAATTGTATGCTATATTATTTCACCTTGTTTTATGTCATAATCGGGATGCATAAATTTCTCCTATTCAATAAACTATCTTAGCATATCATTGTGTGTGTTTGTACTCTTGCTTGCTCCATTCTTTTAAAATTTGCGTTCTTATCTACAAGTGCACTGTGAACATCACTTTGAAGTTAAAGGATACAGTAACATCAACAGGTAGTAGCATAATAAGGGCATCTGTTTGTGTTCCATAAATTTTTATTTTTTTTGTCTAGTTTATGCTAAAATCCTTTGGCAAGTTCTTTTGTTTAGTTAGAATGCAAAAGATTTGAGCTTAGGGTTAAGGAAGAATAATAGAAATGGATGAGAAGAAGACAATATAAGAGAATAGGGTTTTGGGAACTTAATGAGTCCCCTTTCCCCTCACATCTATTTATATAAAACACACCACAACACAATTATAATAATAACCTTTTGGCAGAAAAAATAAAAACTCTATCACTCCCCCTCAAGTTGGGGCATAGAGATCAAACGAGCCCAGCTTGAAAGCCAAGTAGTGGAAAGAGGAAGGAGCTGAAACATTTTTTGTTTCCAATGTGAGGTCTAGGAAAGATAGAAAACATTAGAAGACACATAGAGGGGAAGAGAAATATGGAGAGATACAAACATCTTACCCATTATTTCTAGTTCTTCTCATCTTGATTTTTTATCCTCTTCACCAAGCTTCTTCTTCTTCCTTTTGCTGGATTTGCCTAAACTCACTCTTTTTTCTTTTATCTCTCCTCATCACAGATTGCTTCAATGCCTTGCTATTTTTTTTATACAAGTGCTCTTTTCTTTTAAGCCTCTAATCTTCTCTAGCTTTCTCTTCTTTTTCTTTTTTTTACTAAACGTCTCCCCTATATGTTCTCTGAAAATCAAATATCCCCTAAATGTATCTTATGTATCGTAAGATCCCCTAAATGTGGGTAGACAAGAAGGCTACCCACATTTGAGAGTGAGATGCGGGTGGTTGTAACGTACAACATATATATTTGTTTATTTTTTTATTCGGTTTTGTTGTGAGAGAGAGAGAGAGAGAATGTGGGAGACAAAACGCAAAAGAGACTACTCGCTGCCATCTATCAGAGTGAGACAGAGAGAAAGAACGTAGACTTTTATCTCCTTTTTTTATTATTTTATATTATCTCTTTGCAAGCCTATTGCTACCCCACTACAATCTCCTAAGATTATACTAGGGAGTTGATATTTGCACCCTTAGTTGGCTTTAACCTTTTCTTTCTTCTTTGTGAAAACTTACCCCATGTCTTTACATACACATGCACATATAGCTTATGTTATAGCATAGGTAGCCTCTCAAAGTTGTCTTTTATGTAGATTTCAAGGCCACTTGTAAAGCTATAACAAACCCTCTTCTTTTCTTTTATTAATTAATTTATTACTTTTTTAGTGCATACAGCTACAGGACATTGCACTAATAGGGACGTGTTTAGAATTGTCCGAATTTGGCTTCTCCCTTTAACCACCATTTTTAGGTTTGGGCCCCTCTTTATTTTATTTCTTTGGCCTCTTTAATTTAATTAAATGATTGTAGCCTTGAAATTAAATATTCTTTGCGATGTGTGACGTGACAAAAACCTCACACTATGCCACGATTTATTTTAAAGTTTACTGATACATTTATTTAATTATATAATAAAAATTTCTTTTTTAACAATGCCCCTCAAACTTTGTGAATGTGAAATAAATTGAATATTCGCAAGGCTCGATTTTTTTGGTTGTACTAGTTTGAGGCAAATTTTGTTGAGTTATATCGTTGGAGACATTTATTGGTTTAGTCACTTGAAATGTCATCATTAAGAAAAATAAATTTTATTTTATAATTATGGTTGCATCAGGGTTTTGTTACGAGACGCCTATGTATCCTAATGGGATCAAATATTTTGTAATTCAATAATTTAATGGGATCAAACGTTTTGTAATTCAATAATTTAATTTATTTTTTTAACCGTACATAGATTTAGCTTATGCTGGCCGGGAGCATTTTGCAGTTTAGGGTCATGCAATTAGGGGCGTCATGAGGATCGTGCAATTTAGGCTTGTGCAATTAGGAACTTAGCCTGTGTTTGGACTAGCTTTTTTTAGAGGTTTTTAGGCTTTCTGGTTTTTTTGTGT
>JAULJZ010200058.1:0-19805 GCA_032270985.1 Heliamphora pulchella
CCTAAACCTATATTTATTTTGTTGATCGTTACAAATAATATTCGATTATTCCGGCGTTCCATTTTCTTCTCGTTCTCTAACCGTTCTTCGTTTTTTTTTTTAAAAAGAGAGAAGAATAAGTCTCTGAATTTGTAGGATTAAGAAAGAGTCTAAACAATTCGTCTCAAACCGAAGCCGTTATCGTCGTGCTGTCGTAGAAAATCGAAAAAAGTAACCGAAATTACTAGTTTCGCAGCGCATCAGTATTTATTCTTTTATTTTGATTTAAGTTCCAATTAGTGACTGTATATTAATACGTATAATGAATATTCTGATATTAAGGGATTGCTTTTAATATAAAAATTAATCGAAAATCGAAAAAAATAATAATAATAACTGAATCACTAGTTTTGCGCCGTTCAATATTAATTACTTCGATGAATCCTATGATCATTTAGTTGTTGCATTTTTTTGAATATATATAATAAATAATTTGAAATTTAGAGGGTTGATTTTATAAAAAAAAAAAATTAATCAATTAGTCAAAATTTAATCAGATTTTCGTAGAAAAAGTTAAATTATATATATTTTTTAAAAAGAGTGTTTTAAATCTTTTAAACAAAATTAAACCAACAATCAAGTTTTGCCTTTTTAAATTCTTTTTTTTTTCAGAAAGTTCATGCTATTTTAAAAAAAAAAGTTATGTAAATGCGAAACTCGGATTCAAATTGACACTTGACATATTTTGTCTAATTATAAGATTATTTATTTATCGATTCATGCATGTGTAAATATCTCATGTTGTTGTTGATGATCGCATGTTAAGTTGTCATTTTTTTAAATTTTGCATAATTTTAACTATTAAAAATGTGTTCATTGGGAGGGTTGCATAAATAAACTCTGCATGCTAATAATCGTAATAGAGTAATTACGATGGGTTAGTCGTACATCGTGGTTTGTTGTGGTGATGGATATTATCAAGGTGCAACCACCGTAGGCTGGGCTGATATTCGAACCTTGATAATATCCTATGGAGTTTAGGTTTTGATAAGTTACCTGGCAGACACTCGCCGTAAGTTAAGCTGGTGTATATTTTAGGGTAACTTATCAGGCAGACACAAATGCGTTTTTAGTTGTAATTCTAGGATGATTATTTGGCAGAAATAGACCGTAAGCTGGGTCTTATTATTATTTTAGGATATTAGCTGGCTGGAACCGTTGAAATTTATCGTGTATTAGATTTGATGATGATGATGATGATGATGTGTTTGGGTAGTGTTCTAGGATAATTCTAATTGGAGTTATTAGTAATTAATTAAATCACGAAACATTTTAATATATATATTGTTTATTTGTTGCTACCTGCTGATGTGATTAGCTATCGATGCATGTTTTACTTGTGATGAGTTTATTGAGTTCTTCGAACTCATGACTTCGTTTTATGTTGCCCTGGTGATTCAGACACCAGCTTATGAAGTGTATGATGATATCGTAGAGAAAAATATAGAAGAACAGATAGAGCCCTGGTTCATGTGAACCTAGCCACCAGAGGCTTTATTATCAATATTTTTTTTGTTTTCAGTTATTTTTTCTATTTTTCGTTGCAAGAACAATGATGTAATAAAAATTTTTGGGTCATCACACGTCTAGAAAAATATATCAAGACACTTCGGTCAAACCGTGGTGGAGAGTACATCTTTGGAGAGTTTAGGAATTATTTGTCAGAAGATGGGATTATATCCCAGTTAACTGCACCGGGCACTCCACAACAGAATGGTGTAGTGAAAATAAGGAATATGACTCTTATGAAGATGGTGAGATCGATAATGAGTTATTCGGCCTTACCAAATTCATTTTGGAGATTTGTATTAGAGACAACAGCTTATATTCTGAATTTTGTACCTTCTAAGTCAGTACTTTTTACTCTCACAGAATTGTGGACCGAGCGCAAACCTAGTCTAAGACATATTCAGATTTGGGGGCGTCTAGCTGTGGAGACCCAGTACGATTTTTTAATTAATTAATTAATCATTTTAATGAGAAAAAAATTAAATTAATGGTATTAATTTTGGAAGATTAATCATACGTGTTAAATGTGGTTGGTGTGAGTTGTAACACCGAGATACTAATTTGTGAATAATTCTATAGTGTTAGAAAATTATTTAATAATGTAATTTGGAATTTTAATAAATCTAGTTGGATAAATTAATTGGTGTAAATTTAATTGTATAAATATAGTTTATTTAAATCATGTGACACTACTAGAAAATGGTGTTTTTGCGTCGACTCTTTGCCGTCGCAAAAGGGTATTTACGTCGGCATTGCGACGGCAAATGGGGGAGGCAACTGTCCGGGTCGCAAAAGAATTTTTGCGACGGCACGTAGCCGTCCCAACCAATTATGACGGCACTTTATGCTTTTAGTGATGGCACTATTTTTCAATGCAAATACTTACGAAAAATCTTGTTTTGCCGTTGCAAATGGTAGCAATGGCTTTGTATTCTTTTAGCGATGGCAATGGCCGACGCAAATACTATTTACAAACATGTTTTTGCAACCGCGCAGTGACGTCGCAAATACTATTTTAAATATATATACTTATTTGCCATCGCATGATAATCGTCGCAAATTTTTTTTTGCGATGGTATAACTCTTGAAGCAAAAAAATATATACAAAACTCCAGATTTTTTTGTTACGGCCTTGTGCCGTCGCAAATGTATTCATGCCTTTTGCGACGGCTAAATACCGATGCAACATGTGTTCATAATACCTATCTGTTGCAAATACTATTGGTTTTAGCGACGGTAAAAGTTCCAATGCAAAAAATAAAAATAAAAATTTATCCATCCATTCACATCCAAACATTTATTCATTTATCTATAACAATATATCAAATGTTATCTCTTTATAACAATATTCATATCTATTCAATCGTATATCAAAATATTTAAAAAGTAGACATTCATCGAATACAAATCAAAACATATTAAAAAGTGCATCAAATATCTCTCAAAATAATATTTAAGTTTCAATAAGTACAACTCAAAATAAATCTTTCTTGTTTCAACAAGTATAATCCAAAATAAATCTTTCTCCATCGCTAATTTCTTTGCCCCATCATTATTTAATTTTTCTCATTTTCTAACACCTAAAAATTAATTAAAATTATTTTGAAATATAATAAGTATTTAAATCGTACAATACACGTATATATACATGAACTAATAAAATTAAGTTACAATATACATCACAATATCACCAAGTAACATGTCGGCCAACAACTTCGCCAACTGTATTAATCCCTTTGCGAGGTTTTTCCAAACGGACATTAGGTTTCTTTATTTTTTGAATAAGTACTTGGCAATAACTTGGAGCCAATGGTACTCCGTCTAATTCATACAATGGATCCCTAGTAATCAAAAGCTCCTCGGCCAAATCATGTTTTGGAATACCATAATTAAACAAGTCAACTTGTATCCCTACCTACAAGTATAAATATAATTTTTTCAAAATTTTGTTATATGTGCATGAAATGTGAACAATATAAAATGAGCTATTGTAAAAAATATTAACAATAACAATAATTGTCTTCATGTTTTTAAATTTATTTCAGAGTGCCTTCCCCTAAAATATTCAATAATGTAATATTAAGAGAAATGCTATCCCAATGTATTCATTTTTTTTGAAACTTTTAGTGCTAACACTTTTATAATAATCTTAAAAGAACACACAAGGAAAATTACTTAGTAGAGAATAATGATTCCATGGTGGGTACTTGTCAAGAAAAATTAATTAGTAGAGAATGATGATTCTATTTTGATAAAAAAAATTATAACCTTTTTTCAAATGGTGTTTTCATTATCTATCATTAAATATGTGCTAATTGTGTATACTAATCAATGCAAACTCAATTTCAAATGGTGTATATTATTCTTCTACCTACTAATAGATGCATAGGATCAAGATTTTGAATTGGGTGATTTAGAAGATGAATATTTAAAATAGAAGATAATATTTAAGAGAGAAGCCAATATAATTGAGTTTTTTAACCGGCTCACCCATAACCTCTACTATCAAACCATACAAAAAACATAACACATCCGGGTTTTTAAATAGGCTCACCCTCAACCTCCTAATACCACTAAGGGTTTTCAGTAGGATCACCCCTAACCTCAACCGTGCGTGTGATTATGTGTATTTAAGTTGCATATATATAAAAGATACCTGTTGCTCATTAGGTCATGGAGAACGTGGTGAAAGAGGAGAACGCACCTGCTCACTGTTAAAGATGTCATCTCCCACAGACTCCCTAAACATTCGATGTCCACTAGATGCATCCGAAACCTACAATATGGTGGATGCCATCTTGTATGCATGAGTGTATGTAAAAGAATACATAAATAATAAATATAATTTTTTTTTAACTCCATCTGTCTAGAGCCATTTGTACCTTGGGACACCAATAAATCAATCTGTGCGCAGATAATAGAATGTAGAAACTTGCAGGAAAAGAAAAAATAAAGACGTTGAGAAATGGTGGATGAATAGCTAAGAAGAAGAAGTAGAAATAATTTTGAAAGGATGTAACGCCCCTGACCTGTTTTAATATAAACCCAATATAATTTTGGAACCAACCCCATGTGAAAATCCTTCCCTCTGAAACTATGTCTTTGAATAACCCTTTTGTGCCTCAAGATCAATTATGAGAAACTTAATTCATAACAATTTTCAACATTGTAATCCAGTGAAGACCGCTCGAGCGGCGACACACCCGAGAGTTTGTCTACAAACTGAGAAAAACACTCATATCCTTGGAAACTTGATTCAAATGATTAATTTTCCTAAACCTGTTTTGAGAGGATAAAACCATAGGAGGAAAATACGTAACTAAAAACAAAATTTTCAGTCATTAGAAACCAAATGTTTCTGCCAAAATCATTCCCTGGAAGATCAAAACACCCAGCTCAATCCAAGTCATAACGCCCTTACATACATGCATCATATGAATATATGACCCTAAGGTCTTATAATAATAGTTTGGTTCAAAATTACATTAATCCAACCGTTCAAAAAAGATTACATCTGTACACTTTCATTTCTCAAAAGCTAACCATCCAAAGAAACAATGCAATCCTATTAACTTTTCCCAGAAAGCTATCGACCATTGCTCTTATTCCATGGCCCTCTTTCCGCCGTCACCTAAAATATTGTCAAATAACATGAGCCGAAGCTCGTAGGGGCAAGACTAAAATTGAATACATGCATGATATGCGATGATAGTTATGTGAGATGCACAAATAAACTTAATCACGTTATAGTATTCGTTCTGAAATGAGTTTTCCTTGCATAACCCGGTTTCATAAAGAAAGATTATTACTCCATGTTTTCTTTTCAAACTCATAGAAATATTCATCGTTTACCATTAATTCATCAATCTTATTATTCTTAATTAACTCAAACCATTTCGTCATCTTGTCATGTTACCAAATTGAGGTGTCTTAGACCCAAATTCATCACTACTCACACACGTATACACATGCATTACCAACTCATTTTGTGTTTCATCAATTCAAAGTTCAAATTTTAGGCACCGGCGTCAGACGAGCATATAGACCCATGCAGCATTACCCTCAATCCGGCCACACGGACCCCGTGAGGTAACTGTATGTTCTATCCCCTGACACGACTAATGTCTATTCCCGGTCACTAGTCGGTGGGCAGAGAACCCAATTACGTCCTTTCCCGGTCATTAACCGGCAGGCAGAGAACCCGAATACGTCCTTTCCTGGTTACTACCAGACGGACAGAGAACCCAAGCTGCGCAATTTTCTAGACTTTCACCGAGGAGCAAATCGTGCCCAACCTTAAATAATTCAGAAACCGGTCCTTTTTAACATATCACAACACAACACACACACACACATGAGTCCAACCCAAATGGTTCCTCTCACCAATCCATTTCATCATCCACATTTCCATTGTTCTCGGCTCAAAACCGAATTAATCATCATGTGATTTCAAATTCACAAATTCAATGATTTTATTTAACACTTTGACTTGATATTAATATACACTACACGGATTCATGGAATTAAACCATAATAGGTGATAATAACCTTCAATTTAGCCATTAATCATGTCAATTTGATAATACAACACCTTTAAATCCAAAAGCCCCAATTTCCATGGTTTAACCTCAATCACAAATCCTAGGTTCTCATTTCTCACTCCAAACACAAGGTAGGATAACGTCAAGATGGATTAATGATAAATCCTTCATAAATCCAAGATTAAATCTTCATTATCACCAAATTCAAGTTTAGGGTTTCAAAAATCACAAACTTCATGTCTTTGGGTTTATAAATTAGAAAATACGACACATATCATTTAAATATTCAAAGAAAGTCTTGAATCCTACCTTTTAACGGTAGATCCGTAAGAAAAGGCCCCGGATGAGCTCCAATCACTTGGATCTCCAACCACGTGGTGAGAACAACGCCTCCAAAGCTAAGATCGAGTCTTCAACGAATGAACCACTGGGAGGGAGGCGAAGAAACCCACTCTAAAAAGCCCAAACAAGCCTCTATTACCTCTCAAACCCAAACCCTAACACTCATCCTTGCTTTAGAGAGAGAGACATAAGGAGAAAAATAAGAAAAAAATGTCCACGCCCCTTTTTAAAATATCAGGTCCACGACAGTTCGCTCGAGCAAACCTCCACTGCTCGAGCGGTCATACTCCAGAAACCTTCTGCCACCCTCCGCTAGAGCGGTAAACCCTGAACTGCAATTCCTGCTTATTTAGGTTGTAATTGAACCATATATGCATTAGGCATTACTCAACAACATCTTTTCCATACACCCGTCCCCAACCATCACTAACAAGCACATTCAAACTCAAGAATAAGCTTTCATGCATGACTTACATTCCCGAATATCGCCACAGATCATGACATAGGTGTTTTCGTGAATTAGAAAGAAAATAACAAAAGTCTGGGTCGCTATAATGATGAATGAAACAGTCCATATATTCTCAATAATTGGCATTCTAACCATGAGATTAAGAGTCATTCTTTGAATTCAGCGTTTTTTGTGTCAAAAGTATGCGAAATATATTTGATTTGTTTAACATAACCTCTTCCGCATACCACGACTGTACATATATGAAAACCCATTTCTAAGTGTTTAATTGTGAGTGATATCAAGTGAGAATTGAAGTCGAGACATTGTTCTCATAGAAGTTTAAACTTCAAATGTTTAGAAGCTTGATACCGAAGCACATAGCGGAGTCTTCACGCACATTGAGTTTAGGTCTATGGGAAGTTACTTGTAAAGATGGAAATAACTTGAAAATTGTACAAATTAATTATTGAGGGTATAAAATTCACAATTTTAACTTAAAATGTTTCAAATTGCACGTGATTGATGTTTGTGAGTATCATCTCTGGAAACCCTCACGAGACTATAACTCGTCAACTAGGAGTAACCTAGGGGTTTAAAGGCTTGTTGCCCATGCTAAGTGCAATCGTGTATCCTACGAAAATAGATTTTAATTAGATTAATTTAATTGCCTTTAATTTTTGCTTTGCTCGAGGACTAGCAAAGTATAAATTAGGGGGTGTGATCAGTTCGTAAAAGTGTCGATCAAATCCTACAAAGTATGCTTCGTTAAGTCTCAATTATGTGTTTACTAATATGTTTTAGTATCATTTCAATGTTAACATAAGAAGAAGCCAGATGGTGGAAATATTGGCTAAAATGGATCAAAAGCTATCAAAGGTCAATAATTCCAACGTAGAAGCCAAATGATCAAAACAACATTGTTCCGGTTCATCTCAGGACCTGAAGACCCGGCACTATAAGATTCAAGAGTGATAATAGCCCAAAGTTCAAGAAATTTGGTAAAAAGGTCCAACGGGGAAGAAAATATTGTTTCAAAAGAAGTTTGACAAAAAATTATGCAAAAACTGTGTCAAGAAAAGTGACATACCTTCATTATTTTAGTCATAACTTTTTATACAAAAGGAATTTTGACATGAGACTAGAACCATTGGAAGATAGACTTCTGGGGCTTCAACTTGGACACAAGAATGACCCTATTCGGAGTTCGGATGAAAGAGTTACACTTGTTTGAAGTCAGGACAACAAAGTAGTCGCATTTTTGTAAAATGTCCGGACAAAAATATGGGCGTCCAGACGAAAATTGACCAAAAATGAATTTTGTCTATACAGAAATAAGGGCATCTGGATGAAAAAGTTACTATTAGAAAAGCGTTCAGACGGAACGGGAAGCATCTGGACAGAACGGGATAGTCAAAATTTGAATAGAACTCTACAACAAGGGGCGTGGATTGGTACTATATATACAAGACTTGGGGGATTCATTTCAAACACTTCTAAATCCTCAAAAATCAAATTGAAGACTTATCAAGAGACAAGTGTGGAGGCTTGGAAAGTGACGGGAAGACGAAGATGGAGACCCGAGAATTAGTTCTTCTTCAACCCTTCACAGATTCGAGCCGAAATATGATCGGCTAATCTTCTTCTTCTGAGGGGATGATGAAACCCTAGTGGGTATTTTAGTGTAGTTTAGATTTTTGTTTCTTTTCTATTCAGATTCAGTTCGTTATATGATCTTAAGATGTTGACATTCAATTAACGGGTTATTAAGTTGATTATCTAGTTTCTATTTTTATTTTTTGTGATTGTAATAACGAGATCATGTAACTATTACATGTTCTTGTTCTTATCCAAATATGAGATATCTTATGCTCAGATGGACGGGTCGTGTCCGGATCACTCGGACGATCCGTACCACGTTTAAGATAGGATATGTCGGGTTTAGATTTGATCTCATCCCCTTGCTAATTCGTATCAATCTTGTAGTCGTGACCGGATTGAATTGAATTGAATTGAATGAATGAAATAGAATTTGAATAAAACTAAAATACTAGTTGAGGTGGATTCAAATCCTTAGGAAATCTTTTCTCATCTAAATCAAATCTTTTATTTTTAGTTTAATATAATTTCAAATTTTTTAGATTAAACCAAACAAATCTTTTTATAAAAGAGAACAGAATAATATTTTAATTTGTGAAATTGTAATTTCGTCCTATAGTCCCTGAGGAACGATATCTGCATTTAACATCTATTCTGTCAAACAGTAGTTAATTTTAAGATTTTAAATATTTATTTTTCTACGGTACATTAGCAAACAACTCCATTACGGCATTAATGACGAACGGGCCGGGGTTGATCTCACTAGTAGAAGATGGATTGGTCAGAGCCGAATGGAGTGCCATCGCTTGGTGCTTCAATGCGCCCTCGCCCATAGCCGCCCTCTAAACTAGATCTGGACCAACAGTGGATGACGACTCACCACCTGAGTTAGAGAGGCTCTTCGACGTCGATATAAAAGTAGCTCGATAGATCGGCGACGATACTCTTGGATCAGTGGCGATGCTAGCATTGATGATGGTGCATTTAGAGAAGAAGGTGTGGTACTAAGGAAGTTATGTGGGGGAATTATAGGCGAGCTCAATGGAGAAGTTGTGTGGGGGATTTACGGGTGTGATCAATGGTGGAGGAGTATATTTGTCAAAATAATTAATAAATTTTAAAAATAGAACTTAATAGAATATTAAAAAAGTAGTTAGGATGTAATAGAACATAAGTTATCTAAATGGGAACCTGAATTAATATATATATATATATATATATATATATATATATACGTATTTATCCTAATATCATATTTTGAAGACTCTAGAGTATTAGAATCTCGTTTTTTATTTATGTGACACCCAGGTCTGTTTTACTTTCATAATATTTTTTCAGTGTGTTAGTTATTGCTTTATCATTCTAGAACAGCATGTTATATGTGTTTTACGCTTGTTCGAGTTTTTTTATAGCATGTTTGGTTGGTTTTCTTTTTCTCCATCGTTCAGGCGACTGAGGTTGGTAGTTCAGTTGACTGAACTGCCCGAGAGTGAATTCAATCGATTGATGTTGTGGGTTCAATCACTGACCCATGGCTGTAGGGAATTCTTGGTTTTCCAATAGCTTTTCAGTCGACTGATGTGGTGGATTCAGTCGACTGACTTCCTGTGTTAGGCTGGGTCTATAAATATCAACCTTATATTAAATATTTTGAGACTTCATCTTCTAGACCAAGTTTCATTCTTTTCCTCCACTATCTTTTTAGTTTTTCATTGGGCTCGAACTTGGTTTTTAGCGATCAGATAGCGAATTCTTAGTATTTGTGCAGGGGGCTTCATGTTCATCCAGACGAAATCACGTTTCGACGAAGTTCATTTTTCTCAAAGTTTAAGGCGTCGGGTTTTTGACTCAACGAGATAGGATTCTAAACTAGTTTACTGTTAAAGGGTGCTACATGCCATTATATGCTTTTCTACCTTTTAAAAATATTATCAATGTTAGATTTTGTGTTTAAACCATGTTTATTTGGGCAAAAAGCATGTTTTGCATATATTATGATTTATTACATGTTAGTGGACGTGTGGATGTCCATGGTCTTCAAAAGGTGGTTTGAAGATGAAAGGATTTATGTAAAGTTATGAAAACTTAACTTTTGGAGGTTTGGAGCAAACCCTTGGTGTTTGAGTCTCGATTTTTAAACGTTTTGGTAGAAACGGTAGAAACATTTTGAAAATGTTGTTTGATTTTCATGGTTAATGGATGACGTGGCAGATGGCCGTTGGATGTTTGTACATGATTAATGTATAGTTTTAAACATTTTTGTAGTCGAGCTATATGGTTGTTTGTTTTAATGATTCGATAGATGTGCCGTGATAGTGCGTGTGTATTTGGGCCGCCATTGCTCCTCGGTAAAAGTTTAGAAATTTTGCACAAGTAGGTGCTTTGCACTTTCGGGTTAATCCCCGTAAATGAGGTGGTTGTCCTAGTGGGAGGTGTGCGTTGTCGTGACTCCATATAGAAATTGTCATTACCTAACGGGTCTCTATATGGCTTGGGTCTAGGGTAATGGTCGAGTGTCTATAGTGGTTATCTTTGTCCCGGGTGTGACAAAGTCGGTACTTAGGGATCATTGTCGGTTGTGTGAACCGAGGGAAAAATAATGTTTTGCTACTATTTTTTTTAACTGTTGGACGTTATTTGCATTGTATGAAATGCGTGATTTTAAGGATGAAAAACTATTTTGAGGCTTGTATGGTTGAGTCGATTTTATGCTATGTGATTGCATATCTTGTTTTACTGCATCATAGTTTGTTTCTATTGGGCTTCGGTTCATAGTGTGGGATTTAAAAATATTTTTTTGGTGCATATGATCATGCAGGTTGATCAGGAGGAGCTGGATGGGGCCAAAGATCTTTTGGTAACCCTTTTTGTTTCTTTTTGGATCATGTAATGTTTTACATGTTTATGGTATTGAAATCATGTGTTGTAAGCCCTGTGGTAGATATATCTAATGCATGTATGTATTTTGAGAGTGTTGGGTGTTGGTTTCTGCTTGTATGGTTTTATTCTTTCTAAAAATAATCACGCCTCGAGGGAGGATTTTAGGTTATGTTTTGGTAGGTTTTTCTTTTAAATAAACCATCGTTAGTGCATTTTACAAAGATTTTGGCCTCGTTTTGGTGTTATAGTTTTTGACCCGCTTGTGTTTTGGCAGTTTTAGTGAATCGTAGTATCTCAAAATATTTTTTCGTGGGCGTTTCGCATGACCCAGAGTTTGGGACGTGACAAATTGGTATCAGAGCTCTGGGTTCGAATACCTAAGAGCCATGAAAAGAGGGTGCATCACCTTGTGAGGTTGATTGTGTGTGCCTTATTGCATGTATTTAAATGTTTTTGATAACATGAATATGATAACATGTTGGAAGCATGGATGCCATGTATACATGAACATGGGGGTTAGACCTTAGGATTGATTAGTCTTGCCTTCTAGCATTTAGATTAATAAATTTAGATGCCAAGTTAGAAATGCATTTGGCCGACGTATTTTCTAGCAAGGAATCTAGGTAGGTTATCCAATTTGACGAGTCATTCTTGTCGGCTCTCCTCGGTATGTGTAGTTTGTTTAACATGATCTTGAATGGCTAAGTGTTAGTATGATTATGTGGTATGTGTTAGAAATTATATGATGGATCGACCTTAGGTTGTTGTGTTCTATATTTTTTTTATATATAAACTGCATAACCTTGGAGAGGGTGAGGCCGTGGTTTGGGTCTTAGATGTGTTCTCGGTTGCTGTTGGTTGCTGAAAGGTAAGGTTATGGCTTGAGTGTCGATCGCTTGGTGCGTAATGGAACTCGTTGGTGAGTTGGGGTTAGCCGTGTGAGGTTGGAAAATTGTAAGCATGGTTAGTGGCTCAATTTTGGTAGACGGCTCCTCTTAAGAGTACGTTATTGGAAGTTAAAGTTGTGTTATGGATGGCTTTGTGAGTAGGAGCGATGAGGCATCAAAGACCCCACAAAATTAGTTGTTATGATTGGATTTGTGAGTAGTGGTAATCCCTTTTGATTAGGGTTTGGTGTATGTGGTTTTGGCCATGTGACGGATTAAGTACATCGTGAGCCATGCAATGTCATGAGTCGTGTACTCGGGATGGGGTATAGACGAAAACATAGTGGATGGGAGCGTAGTAATCCTTGATTAGGCGTATGTTGAGATGGTGAAACGTAAGTGGTTTTGGGCATATCCCTTGCTAGCGGGGTGTGGTTGGTAGTCAGAGTAGTGTCTAATGACTTTGGACGTTGTATACTGAGGTTTGGAAATTGAGTTACGAGTGAATAAGCTCGAGGATATGGAAACGAGTATAAGTTGCAAATATACTGGGATGAGTATGGGTCGCGGCTGTGTTGAAATGTGTGAGGGTTCAGGTTACGATTCTAACATGCGGCGAGTATTAGTTCTGTGGAATTCTTACGAGAATACAGGTCCATGGTTTGGTCATTATCCTAGTGATTAGGAGATCGTGTTTGGGAACCGTGCTGGGTATATGAGGTCTGAAAGGAGCGTAGAAGGGTTCGATAGTGTGGTTGGACAAGTGCTGAGACGGTGCATCTCGAATGTGACATATCTAGAGGTTGTTTGTGTTCGACCTTAGGTTCAGAGGTGGGTAAGTTGTCTGCCCATAGGAACGAAGTGTGGAGTAATAAGGCTCAGCAGTGTACCATGTGGTTTGGATGGCCTTGGGCGATAGGCGAGAAATCATGGGTTAAGATGTCTGTGATCGATGTGTGCTCTGAGAACGAAAGTGTGGGAGGCGTCTGCATGATCGTGGGAGTTAGATTAGTGAAGCACTATCTTGTGAAGTGAGGTCTTCGCGTGAATGGAATGTTGGCGTTGTGTCTTCGTGTATGACTTGTGATGAGCTTGTAGTCCTATGGGAAGTGTTGTATGAGGTATGAGGATTGATAGTGTTCATGTGCGTGCGAATGAGGTCTGAGAGTTGAGAGCTTGGTATAACAAATGATCTAAGTATCGTGATCGGGGTTGACGGTGGCTGCGTGACTCTGGTTGGGGTGGCCTCAAGGTAAGATTTATAGGGTTCCTTAGAGGCTAAGTGTTTATGGGTACTTGTAGTACGTTAAGGTTGGGTCATGGTTTCTGGTTGGCCGTTTCTTTCTCAGGAAGAAGATACAGTTGTTTTGCGAATAATTGTGGTGTGTGGACTGTTTCACCTTGGTTAGGTGTAACTATCGAGATCATTGGTTAATTCTTGGTCCGGTTGTTATGGGGAGATGGAGTTTCTGTGGTTTAGTATTCGTGTTATGTTCTGTAATTTTATGCCTAGGGAATGGGTACTACCGAGATCGGGTGATTGGAGGACTGAGTTCTTTGTGGGTTTTCTGGGTGGAGTTTGTCTGCTCAATCGTGTAAGTGTAAGTGTGTGGGATTGTGTTCCATGTGAGATCAAGTTGGTAGACCTATAATGTTTGTCCTTACTGAAGAGGGAGTTAGTGTTGAGATATAGAGTTCTTTTCTACAATGATCAACTGAAAATTATTAACTGTTATGTGCAGTTTATTCTGGGTTGTGTGGGGGTATGGTTGTGCTTCTAGCTCTTGTCAAAGTGAGAATTTTTTCAAAATCGTGCGGTTGGGATATTCACATGGTGGGTTTCTAATAGACTTTTGTGAGTCTGGATTTGTGTTCTATTTAGGGCTTGGAATTACTTAGAGTTCTTAGAGTCGATGAGTGATCGTCGACTGTGGTAAGTATTGTGTTCGGCATAACCGTTTGTTTGGATGGTGGTCCCAAGAATATGGTAAGGTATGAGTAAAAAAGGATTCAATGCTTGAGAAGCCTTGGTTGGTATGACCTATCGAGACTGAAGTGATTGTTTAGTTTAGAATGGAAGGGCCGTGATGAGTTCTGTATAAGAAGAAATTGCTAAGTGTGAGACGTAAGTCTTAATTGGTTACTTGATGGATAAGTCTTGGGCTTGAGTATTCTACTATTGTGGATTCGAGGGAACGATGTATATGTTACGAGTTTGGGGTTGACGTCCGACTACGATAATCATATTTAATTTGTCAGATGACAGTGATCATGTTTGATTTGAGGCTGTTCTGCAGACCTAGAATTAGTAATTTGATGGAGAGACGTTGAGTTGTGTAGTGATGTGCTATTGCACAGGAGATATGATTGGGTTTGTGTAGGTTATTAGATACCTATGAGATGTCCTATCTGCATGGCGTGTCTAGTCTAAGTGACTCGTTGGGGTCAGGTAATTTTGTGGCTGTGATGCCGAGATGGTTTTTGTTTGTGTGGAATCATGTCTTTGACAATAGTGTGACACCTAGTGTTTCTCTAAGGTGAGAATTATGGTTCGTAATGGAAAATCGAATAGAGGATGAAGGTTTAGATGAAGTGCATTCTTTGGTATTCTAGGTGAATTAAGTGAGGTTTTCCCTAGAGTCAGGTGTTTGCATTGTTGCCCGTGGATGGGTGTCATGTTAACTTCAGTGATGATGTTGTTAGCATCAGTAGGGTAGCGATGTGGTATCAAAGTGGGTGGTTATCAAGTGATCGTTAGAACTTGAGTATGGTTTGTGCGTGGAGCATGTGACTTCGTGTGACCGACGTTAGGGTTCGTCGTCGTGTGTTTGGACTCACGGAGATAGTCCTTGGTGTGCATTGTGAGGTGTGATTTAGCCAGTACGTGGCAGTGTGAACAAGAGTGGTAGTCTCTATGTCCTAGAGTAGAGAGTGTTTGGGATTAGGTTCCATGGTAGATTGGTCTCGTGTTATTTGTTTATCGTTGGATTGGATTGTGTTCGCTGAGAGTTGTGTTTCGAGGTTTTGGTAGTGTGAGTTAGATCTTGATACGATGCTTTATTGATGGTAGTAGTGTCAGTGGAACTTTGTGCGCGGGGGTAGTCTATATAGCGGTCTATTTTTCAAATATGAGTTTACGTCGTGTGACAACGGTTTTGGGGTTTCAGTTGCTGGGGCATTTTTGCTGTTGTACGGTGTCACTGGGTTTGCATCAAAGATTGTTAATGGTTGAGGGGATAGTGTTTGGTTTGAGTTTCAGTGTTGAATTTCGGAGGAGAAATTTCTTTAAGAAGAGGAGAGTTGTGAGACTCGATTCTATTTTATTTTCATAATGTTTTTTAGTGTGTTGGTTATTGCTTTATCGTTCTAGAATAGCATGTTAGATGTGTTTTACACTTGTTTGAGTTTCGTTATAACATGTTTGGATGGTTTTCTTTTTCTCTGTCATTTAGTCGACTGAGGTGGGTAGTTCAGTCGATTAAACTGCCTGAGAGTGGGTTTAGTCGACTGATGTTGTGGGTTTAGTCAACTGACTTGTGGCGGTGGGGAATTCTTGGTTTTCTAGTAGCTTTGCAGTCAACTGATGTGGTGGATTCGGTCGACTGACTTCCTATGTTGGGCTTAGTCTATAAATATTAACCTTATGTTAGATATTTTAAGACCTTATCTTCCAGACCAAGTTTCTTTCTTTTTCTCCACTTTCTCTCTAGTTTTTTGGTGGGGTCGGGCTTAGTTTTTGACGATCGAATAGCGGATTCTTTGTATTCATGCCGGGGGCTTCATGTTCATCTGGACAGAATCTCATTTCGGCAAAGTTTGTTGTTCACAGAGTTCAAGGCGTCGGGTTTTTGACTCAACGAGGTAGGATCCTAGACTATCTTACTGTTAAAGGGTGCTACGTGCGATTATATGCTTTTCTACTTTTGAAAATGCTATAAATATTAGATTTTGTGTTTAAACCATATTTGTTTAGGCAAAAAGCATGTTTTGCATATATTATAGTTTATTACATGCTGGTGGATGTGTGAATGTTCGTGATTTTCAAAAGGTGGCTTGAAAACGAAAGAATTAATATAAAGCTATGAAAACCTAACTTTTAGAGATTTGGAGCTAACCCTTTGGGTTGAGGCTTGATTTTTAAACGTTTTGGTAGAAATGGTGGAAACATTTTAAAAATGTTGTTTGGTCTCCATGGTTAATGGATGATGTGGTGGATGGCAGTTGGATGTTTATACATGACTAATGTATGATTTTAAACATTTTCGTAGTCGAGTTACGTGGTTGTTTGCTTTAATAATTCGGTAGATGTACCGTGACAGTGCATGTGTATTTGGGCCGCCATTGCTCCTCGGTAAAACTCTGAAAACTTCGCACAAGTAAGAGCTTCGCTCGTTTAGGTTAATCCCCATAAATGAAGTGGTTGCCCCAGTAGGAGGCGTGTATTGTCGTGACTCCATATAAAACTTGTAATTACCTAGCAGGTCTTTGTATGGCTTGGGTCTAGGGTAATGGGCGAGAGTCTATAGTGGTTGCCTTTGTCCCGGGTATGACAGAGTCGGTACATAGTGATTATTGTTGGTTGTGTGAACTGAGTGAAAAATAATGTTTTTCTACTATTTTTTTTAAATGTTGGACATTATTTGCATTGTTTGAAATGCGTGATTCTAAGGATGGAAAATCGTTTTGAGGCTCTTATGGTTGAGTTGATTTTATGCTATGTGATTGCATATCCTGCTTTACTGCATTATAGACTGTTTTTATTGGGTTTCGGCTCACGGTGTGGGATTTGAAAATATTTTTTTAGGTGTATATGAACACGCAGGTTTATTTGGAGGAGCTGGATGAGGAGGAAGTTCTTTTGGTCTTCCTTTTTGTTTCTTTTTGAATCATGTATTGTTTTACATGTTTATGGTGTTGGAACATTGTGTTGTAAGCCTTGTGGCAGATATATCTAATACATATATGTATTTTGAGAGTTAGACTTCAGGTTGGGTGTTGGTTTCCACTTGTATGGTTTTATCCTTTGTAAAAATAATTATGCCTCGAGGGAGGATTTTAGGTTATGTTTTGGTGGGCTTTTCTTTTAAATAAACCCCCGGTAGTGCATTTTACAAAGATTTTGGACTTGTTTTGGCATTATAGTTTTTGACCCGTTTGTGTTTGGGCAATTTTGGTGGATTGTAGTATCCCAAAATGGTTGTTCATGGGCATTTTGCATGACTTGGAGTTTGGAGCATGACAATTTATTTCTTAATATATTTCTTGACCGAACATTAATTAATTATTTGCTTTAGATCTATACATTTCTTGATCCGAATCAAAGTGTAGAACTTATAATGGATTCAAATTCGGAACAAGTTAGGGGAAAGGTATGTTTTCTGTGTATAAACTTACGTATATATAGATATACATTTTAATTCAGTTATCATATATCTTAAAAACTGTAATTCTTTCATATATTATTTTTTCTTTAAATATGAAATACATAAATGTATTCACATTTGTTTTTATGATTTGTAACTCATGTAGATAAAATTATTCCAGATGGCTTCTTAACTACTCAAGAAGAAAGTTTTGAGTTAAAAATTGGTATGGTTGTAAAGATGAAGCATTTGACATGTACAATAAGCATGCATACTGGGTTGTTTTTAGTATTAGAAAAGATGATAAAACTTGCAAAACAGGTACGACTGAGTTGATTCGACGTAGCTTTGTGTGTTCAAAAGAGGTGTTCAGAGATTTTATTGATCCTGGTAAAGAGAAGAAGTATAATAAGATAGACACTAGATGTGGTTGTCATACTGGGTTGTTTTTACAGTGAAAAATGGTGTCTATGAAATAAGTCAATGAATCTCTTAGCACAATCACTTGTTAATTAAACTATGCCAAAGACACTTGATTAGGTCTGCACAAAAAATACACGACACTTGCAAAAGTGTCATTAAATTTATGTTTGATGTTGGCATAAGAGCGAGCAGAACATATGCATATTTGTTAAATAAAGCTGGTGGTTATCAATATATTGGATTCACTGAAACTGATTCTCATAACTTTCTTCAAGTTGAATAGGCAAAAAGAATTGCAGCAGGTGATGGTTAGAGTGCGATAAATTATTTTAAGCACAAGCAGATAGGGAATCCAATGTTTTTTTTTACACAGTACAAGTTGATAAGGAAAATGAAGTTAATAAATTTTTTTGGAGAGATAGAATTTCCAAATTGGACTATTAATGTTTTGGGGATGTAGTTTTTGATGCCATCTATCGAACAAAAAAATATAACATGATTTGTGCTCCATTTATGGGGATAAATCATCATTAGAAAAATGTGCTATTTGGTTGTGCATTTTTGTGTGATGAGACTATAGATTTGTTTATTTGGTTGTTTAATACTTTTTTTCAGTCTATAGATTTCAAGGCACCAAAATCTATATTCACTTATCAAGATGAAACGATGCAAATGCCATTGCGAAGGGCTTTTTGAATACACAACATCGCTTGTGTCAATGGCATATGTCAAAAAATGCCGCATTGAATATATCTAGTCTTTATCATAAATTTAGTTTTAAGATAATACTTAACTTTTTGTTGAATTGAATTTGAAGAAAAATGGAAAAAACAATTGATACTTGGGATTGTTTGAGTCATTCATGGCTTTAGAGACTATATGACATTCGAAAAAAAACAGGCTCTTACATTTAGTTTGTAACGCCCCGATTTCTTAACCATCAAAACCCCGATGGTTCGCAAGAGAATTCGAAAAGAGAAATATTTTACCAAAAGAAACCATGATTTGAAGTAAAAAGTTACTTAAAAGAAGTTTGAAAACATTAAGTAAATACCCCTTGAAAAACAGGTTTTAAAACTAAAGGGCACTAACATCACCCTCACAAGCCAGACCGCACGATCGGTCAAAAGATTGCTCGAGGGGTCTCTCTACAGTTGTAGCATTTTTGCCCACAAATAGAGAAATCGAGAGATTCATGTGACCGCTCGAGTGGTCCATCGAGCGGTCCAGCTTTGGACAGTGTCCTCGAATTTATTCTTAAAATGTGACTTCTCATATGAAAATAATTGCAAAAGTAACCTTTCATGCTATCTATACAAAAGATTTATGAATAAAAGAGTAAGCAAAACATCTTAAAACACTTCCCAAACCATAAGAAACTGACGTCTACTCGTTGAAAAACATACAAACCAACCCAAATGTACTCTTGACCTAAAGACCTTACAAACAAACTACTATCGAACTATCATACGATAAACAAAACTCCCTATTGTTACAACCTAAAGCAAGCTTTAAAAGTCTTCAAAGATGACGACCTAATGAGGTCTCAATGTACACCTCCAGAAGATAACTCGATCCTCATAATCACCTGAAATGTTGTTAAACAACATGAGCCGAGGCTCATAGGAAAAATGACTTGCAATGAATATATATGCATGACATGCGACGGTAATTATGCTACGTGCAACACATAAAGGTATCAAATATCACTTCCATTTTCTTACAAAACTCGTCACATAACCAATTTTTCTTACAAAATTCATCATTTAGCTTT